>JAAKHE010001048.1:96367-113344 GCA_011039315.1 Vitis labrusca
AAAAAAAAAAAAAAAAAAACCCTCCACAAGAACTCTCATATGATATAATAGGCTATGGCTCAATATTCACTAATCCCATCACATATACAATGCCATCTTCAACAATATCACTGATTGGCTGGGTGGTGAGGGTGGACGCCAATGAATCATACAACATCTTATCCTGAACTAGAGATTATCTATCTTGCTATCATCAATCATTTGGCTTAAACCTACCAGTACCTCTTGAATAGAAATCATAGCAATTGTAAACTAATCAATTGTAATATGTTGAGGATCTATATTTGACTACTCTAAACCTTGATCAATCTATCTCTAACTCTGATATAAAAAATCGAATCCACACCAAAATGAATAACACTCCTATAAGGTACAAGAGAAATGACATGAAAGGAGCTTCGAAGAGGTGGAAACACACTAATCACAATGCATATAGGTGGCCCAAATGAAACTCAAACATGTACCAATCTTTAAGCACAAAAAAAAAAAAAAAAATTATGGAGAGGGTAACTGAACCCAACTGTGACTAAGGCAACTTTGAAGGTCCACAGATGCACCCACGTGTAGGAGTGAAATTTTAATTGGGTCTAGGCTTGCCTACGAAGTCAAGATGGCTCTATAAGACAGAATGAGTGGGTTAAAGGATCCCTAGCAGAAGTGATCGTACCCTTGACGATATGCAACCCTTTACATGCCTCCGAGGAGATGAGGTGCTTCCATGCAAGGTGATCATCACCTCCACACATGCAATTCCTCACTTTCTTAGGGGGTTTTCCTAATGGTGAAGGCTCTCTCATCTCTCAACACTCAGGGGTAATCTAAAGTGCACAGTGAAGAGTGTGAGTGCATTTGAAAAACCTAAGATCTAAAGAAAGAAAGTAAACATGGTCAAATAATCATACACCAAGCAAGTGGAAGGGTTGTCACGTAATAAGCAGTCATGTAAAGCAGATAAGTATCAAACAATCAAAGTCATATCTAACATATGTGAGAGTGAATCATGTTAGAGTGAACAAACAATCATATGATCATGCAAGAAAAACAAGCATAAAGACATGTTAAGATAGCAAACCAATCAAGCAAGCAAACCGAATCACCTTGCCTAAAAAAAGAAGATACTCCACTCAACCAATTAAATGCCACACTTTCCTCAACTAGTGTTCAAGCTTGATCCTCAAAATCCCTGGTAGAGTCACCAATTTGTAGACCCATATTTTTCATATGTGTCTCCACTCAATCGGTGAGACTCGCTTTTTAAATGGTGAAAATTATTCTTGGAAAAGTAGGAGTTGCTACTTATTTTATTTTATTTTAAAAGAAAAAATAAAATAAGAAAGAAAACCCTAAAGAAGTGACTCCATAGTTGTAAAAAAATGTGTCTTTGAAAAACCTGAGATGAGGTTTAAGGATCAGGTTACCTATTGAGAAGGTACCTCAAAGTGGTAGCACCCCTTTAAGCCCTAAAAAGATCTCTATTGGCTAAGTTAAGGGAAATATGACAATTAATCAGTTAATTAAAGGTATCTAGTTAGACTAAGGTGATTTCAAAATTAGCATGCCAAAGAAGGAAGTTAATCACAAACATAAATAATAGTTAGGATGAGTACTTGGACTGCTTCTCAAGCGCTATCACAAGACAAAGTTAGTTTAGAAATATGATACACAGCATGCTTTTTAACATAACAAATCAAATAAACATCAAGAGATCCAAAGATAATATCAAACATGGACATAACGCATAATGACATATATGTTCATAGAATTTTGAAAATAGGTGATAGAGAGTGTACTTGGGTAGCAAGCATCAACACTTCTATAGAAACAGGGTTAGCTCAATAATAGGTACAAAACAATCACATGTATCATAGAAAGGAATCAAATATCAAAAAAATACCTCATTTGAACCAATATCAAAGAAGATGTGAAGAATGTTGGGCCCTACCAAAGCCCAAATTAATTTTGCATGAGATAATTCTATGAATTCCATTGTTTGGAATCAAGAAGTTTATTCATGCTTGTTAAAAATCAATAAAACCATGAAAATATTTGAAAACAAAAGAAAATAGTGAAAATGAATGCCCGAAGAAAAGTGGCATCAAAAGATTTGTTGAAATATGGATTTTATGTCTACAAATTCCTAATGATGGAATTTTTAAAGAAAATTGGAATTATTTAATGAAAAAGGTTTTCTAAAATCCAAATTTTAAAGATGTAAGATCACATGGAAAAGAAAATTGATTAGGAGAAAGGTAATGTGTACCAAGGTGCCTGTGTAATAATAGAGCCTAGGAGTGTCCTTGAGACTATACTACTGGTGGTTGCAATTGTTGTTAAATCCTCATTACTTGAATATTGTAGACCCAAGTTGTGAAGGGAACTGGTGATGTGACTAGAAGTTGATGTGACTAGTTAGAATCTATTATATTAAATGTCAACTATCAACCTAAACTTCTATAGGTGAACACGGATAGCTGCAGATGCCAATGCCAGAAAGCTTTAATGGTGTGTAGACCCTTCATTTTGTCCACTCAACACTTATGACACTAGGTGTCTGCTTGCATTCTCTCTTGATTCGAAGTCATCCCTTGGTTGCCTTTCAAGCTAAGTTTAGGCCTCACTCAAAAAAATTTTAGGATAGGTTCCACTTGGATGTTTTTGTAGGCCTAATTTACTTGGGTTAGTTTTTGAGTTTGATTGCTTGATTTTAAGTGTAAGTGAGTTTGGGTTTGATTTTAGATCTTTGATTGCATAAGATAAATTTTTTATCTTTGATTTGTACGAGTTTGATATTTTTATTTTTATCTATTCATTTATTTATTTATTTTATATTTTATTATGTTATTTTTTATTATTGTTTATTAAGTTCGTTTAACATCTTAATTCATCGGATTGCAAATGTGTTATTTATATTTTTGTTTTATTTATTTATTTATTTCTTATATCTTTTTATTTATTTATTTTATTTTCATTATTATTATTATTATTATTATTGCATGAGATTCGCATTTGTCACTGTTACTAGTATGGCAAAGGTCAGCTACGCTACGCCTTGGCAAGCTACTAGTATGACAAAGGTCAAAGTGCAACATTGTCACTATTGGAATTCTACCTCAGCTACGCCTCACCAATCACCTAAGTCTATTTATTTTTGGGTCCCATCTTTGCATGGCCATGCATGGCCATTTAGGTGCATGTCATCCTCTCCATGTGCATGCAGTCAACTAGGCATGATCTACCAGAATTTGAAAGGTAAGGGAAGAGAAAAGAAAAGAGAGGATTGGAAAAGAAGAAAGAAAGGATTTTCAAAGGGTTGTTGCATAGGAAATGGGGGAAGGCTAGATTTCCAAAGCATTTTTGCATGAGGATCGAAAAGATGGGATTTTAGAAAAAAAAAAAAAAAACCAAAAAGGCTATTTTTAGGACAAAATATTCTCATATAAGAATGATTAAAAAGCCAAAAAATAGATAACCTTTGGGGATTTTTAAAGAGGTTGAGAGGTTTTAGTATAAAGGGTTTTGAGAAGAAAAACAGAAAAGAAACATGCATCGAGAGTAGAAAACACCATGTAGTGGCATCCTTTTCTTCATTAAGGAGACTTCCAACCCACACATTATTTTTTAAAAATGGTGGATTCATTTGGCATGCACAGAGACATTAGAGACTGCCACTTTTAAAAAACAAAAAACAAAAAAGTTGTTTATGTAGACTGCCATTTTTTAGGAAAGATAATCGAGTCTCCACCATGCATCCAAGAAAGGTCTTCCTACAAGAGATTCAATAGCACGCCCATTAAAAATCTTCTACAGCATGCACCAAAGAGGATCTCTCCACAAGCCGCACTACAGTTAGGGAATGCCCACCAGCCTGCATCTTGTTGGGAATATATGGAACTATGAAAACAATTTGCACAGACATGGAGAACATGCACAACCCATTGAGTTTCCACAACACGCACCACAAGGAAGAATTTCAGGAGAAGGTAAGTAAAGGCTTTTCTTTGTTTTAACTTGAAAAATTAGAATTTTGTTTAACATAGTTTGGATTCATTATGTTAGTCTAAAAGGTTGGAATTTTATTCTGATTTAGTTTTTTTTTTTTTAATTATTAGTTTGAAAAGTTGGAAATCATGTTAGGTTTAGTTTCAATCCATTATTTTGGTTTTGAAGGTTTGAACTTTGTTAAATTTAAGTTTTATTTATTATATTAGATTGGGAATTTGAATTTTATCTAATGCTAATTTCGATTCATTATATTTGAGATTGTAAAATATGTTTCGACAGAGATTGAAAACATGATTTAGGGGGAGATTTTCTTGTACATTTAGTGGAAAAGTTAAAATTTACAATAATTCTATGGATAATTTTTTTAATGGAACATTCATGTATCTTTGTGGTCAATTCTTCAAATTTGGAGGCTGAAAATGCAATGGAAAATAGGCAAATTTCGTGGTTGTACGAAGGCTTAAAAATTTATGAAAGTTATGACTGCATAGTGGAATTTAGTAGCTGAAATTTGTGGTCACATAGTGGAGTTTAAGGATTGAAAGTTGTGGCCATGTAATATAGGCTAATGGTTGAAGATTTGTGGCTACATATGCATGTGTTGATGGCTGAAATATTGGTACAAATGTTGCTGAATTGTGGCTACATGAATGAAGGTTTGCATGAGTTGAATTGTGGATGTATACATGTGAGTCACAAGGTTGAAATTCAAGGCTAAATTTGATACTGTTAGTGTAGATTTGTGGATGGAAGTTAATGCAAATAAGTGGCCATGCAATGAGAAAGTAATGGTGTTTTTTTTTAATGGAGTTCATGGTTATTTAAATATATTTGGTGCTTTAATTTTTAATGGTGGAAAGTGGCTATGTCTAGAGATTTCATGAATGATTATTTTTCAATGAGAATTCATGGTCTTAAGGAGCCTTAGTGCTTGAATTTGATAATGAGAGAACATGGAGATGGAGGGAGCTGGCTTTGGAGACTCATTGAGGGGTGATGTTATGTTGCTGAATGCATTAAAAAAATGAGAGAATGTAAAGAAAGTGGCAACATGTGTAAAGTTTGTGGCTCAAATGTCAATGTTGTGAGCTTTGGGTGGATAAATGAGGATATAAGGTGGCATAGGAGTGTTGAATCCTAGGGCTGAATTTGTGGCTATTATTTGGAGCTAATTCATGCATTTTCGATGAATAACTGAAGTGAATTTCATGACTAAAACTCGAAGGTCTTTTAGTTCATTGAGGGAAAAGGTTCTTTTCCTAGAACTTAAACCCTTGATCTAGGTCAGGATTTAAACCATCCAAGAAGGAAAAATTCTTGTCTTCTTCAATCAACTTCTGCAGTTGAACATCAACAGATTCCATTATGTTGATAGTGGTCCAGTTCTAGTCATAAGCCTTCTAGCATATCATAATACTCCGTCATAGATAACAACCATTGCTTCATAGAGTGAATTTAATTCTTTAAGTCATAAACTTGAGCCTTTATCTCCACCTTTGAATATGAATGTCATAACTTCCCAAATTTCCCTAGCTGTTGAAAGGAGGAGAAGTGATTTGCTGATTTTTGGTTGCATAGAATGAAGCAACCAAGGCATGATCATGGAATTTTCAGCTTCCCATGTCTCCAACTTAGGATCATCATCCTTAGGAATGGGATTCTCTGACAAATCACCCATCTTCTTTTTGCTTTTGATGAATAACTTGGCAGATTGTGACCATCCAAGACAAGTGTGCCATTGAGTTTGCAGATTGTGATTTGGGAATCAGGATTTTCAGTAGGAAAAGTAGGGGTAGTGACTGACTGTGGTTTGGGAAGAAGATAAATTGATCATGACTTTGGATAAGGTGATAAAGGACAGCAAGGGCTACAGAAAAGGAAGTTTAAATATTAATGCCATAGGTTGTGGGGAAAAAATTCTGGGTAACAAAAACCAGAAATCTGAGAGAGATACTAGGCAATTGAGGCCAAGTTTTTCAAAGGGAAAATCTAGATAACACTGATCAAATATAAGAAAAGAAAGTCTTCACAATGAAGGCAGAGTAAGAGGACGATGAAGGCCACCATATTCTACCATAGAATAGCCCATACCACTTCCCCCTCCCACCATCCCCTCGACCAACAAAAAAAAGAAAAAAAAAAACCCTTAGGGCATAACTCAACCAGCTCTAATACCATGTGGAGAAATTTAAATTTTATTCATACATATACTAAGATTACAGTAGGGATATATATACAGCTCTAAGAAATTATTCTAGAAAACTAGTTTGGTCACCATTCTAGGAAAATTTACGGCCTACATATTAATTTATAGCAATAATACAATTAGGAAAGAACTATCAACCTGCATATTTACAGCCTACACATCAGCTTGCATATTTTCAACAATTGGGTCATGGCTAAACTACCAAGATGTTAATTTCTCTATATCAACTACCTTAGGGTCAAATATTACGAGTAAATTAGCTTACTAGACATGCACTACACTCATTTAGAAATATCCTATCTAAAGTTAACCTATCATGATTTCAAGATTTAAAATGTTCTAAGAAAATATATACAACATGAAAATTAATGATAAGGAAAATTGTTTACAAGTGGGATTGAGATATAACTAATTAGTATGTTTGTCTTATTGCTTTGCTTGAACAAAAGCTAATAACATACTGGATTATTTTATATTCTTATATTTTTTTGTTTCAATTATATTGGTTGTTACATGTATAATTTAAAAGTTTTATATATTTTTTTATTTTTTTTATAGCTTGCAAAGGAAATTAGCTTACAAGAAGATAAGAAATCATTACAATGAAGTGATGCTGAAAATCATAAAGATGATATCATTTAAATCATTAGGAGGTTGAATTAGGCTTTTGTTGATGATGGTTTCTTTTTGTAGTCATTGCACCGATATTTGTTCTTATATTGGATTTAAAAATTGTCATTGAAATATTTTGATATAATGAGCAAATTTATAATTTGTATACAAGTAATTATACTAATTATTCAAACTAAGCCATTGTACATTAATATTTGGAGATATTTTAATTTGTAAAATTCAATTTAATTTTATGATTTAGAATTGCTTTTGCTTTTATTTAATTATATAGGAAATTCATTGTTTTAAAAACATAAGAGCAATATTATTATTAAAATAAAATGCTTAAAGATTACTCTTCTATTAAGTGTCATTATTAACATAATCAAAGATGGTGCTTTTAAAAGTGTCATTGAAAAAATAATCCAAAGATGACGTCCGTATGAGTGTCAACAATGACAATTTTATAAAAATTATTTTAGTAAAAAATACTCAAAGATGACGCATTTATAAGTGTCATCATTAACGTTATTCAAATATGACACTTCTTTAAGTGTCATTGAATGTATAAATCAAAGATGATGCTTCCTAGAAGTGTCATTATTAACTAAAACATATAATGACAGAGGAGAAGAGGACGCTTTAGAGAAGTGTCATCTTATACTTTTCTTGACACTTAAAAAGCATCATTGATTCCCTTTTTTCTTGTAGTGTAGGCTCATCTTAAGTACACTTAGGTTACCTTTTAGACATTTTTTGCGTAACTTGTATGACTTGCATGGTTTCATGGTTTGCGTGGCTCATTTTTTATCTATTTATTTTTATTTTTATTATTATCAGTCACTTGTTTATTTTTATTTATTATCTTATTTTTTTAATTAACTTATTTATTTATTATTGTTTTATTGTTTTCTAATTTATTTATTCATTTAATTATTTAATTTAATAAATTTGATGTTTTTGCAAGGAAACTTACCAATGGAAAAGAAAGGGTTGACATCATATTTTTTAAAAAAAATAAGATTTAGCTTTTTAAAAAAAAAATGGAAATCGGAATTTAAAAAAAAAAACAAAAAAAATGAGAAATTAATTTTAAATTGGAAAATTAGGATATTTTTTAAACGGAAGGGTTGACACTTGAATATTTTTGAAAAATGAGATATTAAGTTTTAGATTAGAAAATTGGAAATTTTTTTTTAAATAGAGAGGATAAATTTTAAATTTTGAAAAGGAAGTTTAAAAAAGAGGAGATTGTGGTTTAGGAGAGTTAAAAGAAAGGTGGGCACTAGGAGATAAAAGAGGGGCAATAGAAGACTACACAAGGGGGGAATCAAAGGGGATCATGGGATTTTGTCTTTTTTTAAAGAACAACACCCATATTTATTATTTTTGGGAGGAAAAAAGGCGGCTACATCTCAACATCAGAAAGCATGCACAACCCATTCTTGCAACACCACACACAGGCCTGCACTTTGAAAAATTCCTTCGCAACTCACACTCATCATCGGAAAAGGTAAGTTAATTTTCTTTTAATTCATATTTAATTAAAAAAAAAGCTTAGATATTTTTAGTTTGGTTCTTTTTTTAATTCATGTGAGGTATTGAAAGCTTAAATTTTAGTTTAGTTTTTTTTTTAATTCATGCAAAGATAATGAAAGTTTAAATTTTAGTTTAGTTTTTTTTTTTTTTAAATAATGTGAGATGTTGAAAGTTTAAATTTTAGTTTAGTTCTATTTTTAATTCATGTGATCAAGTATATAACTTTAATTTTGCTTAAATTTAGTTTTAATCTATCTAGTTAGTTTAGGTGTTTTTTTATTATTTTAGTTTGTTAATCTAATGGTTTCCGAGTGTTAAAGTTCATTTTTTAATTCCAAGTTGATTTAGTTTTAATTTAACTTTTATGTTTAGACGCCATTAGTTTAATTGTTTCTATAAGAAAAGTTCTTAGTTTTAATTTCAATTTAGTTCAATTTCAATCTATCTTTTATGTTTAGATTTGTTAGTGATTTTAATTTGTTAGTTTAATTATTCATATATATTAGAAAAGCTCTTGTTTTTAATTCCGATTTAGTTTAGTTTTAATCTATCTTTTATGTTTAGACGTGTTTGTGGTTCTAATTTGTTAGTTTAATTGTTCTTATTTGTTAGTTTAATGCAAAATAGAAAAGTGTTTCTATTGAGAATACCTATTACTATCGGCTTCCATCAATAATAACCCAACTCATATGGAATATATAATTAGTTCATGATCTCACCCATAGGTCAAAGCCACTACCAACTTCAACACAAGCTCAATATTCTCTCAAGGTTGAGAGATAACACAATGAAGCAGTTTTGTGAAGTCATGGCTACTTGATAGCCTTTAATCATGACTCACCATAGGTCATGTCTAATGTGTAACCATACACACTAGTACACTCATTATGGGAAACTCATCCCAATAGCCAAGACTAGCCATCTCTCAAATTAGGAGATGGTACACTACAACCTCTAATGGGTCGCCTAAACCCATGAATCGACTTTGAACAAGCCATCTATTTGCAAGGAGCCTATGACTTGAATTTTCCGTGCAACTCCTAATGCCCCATGTCACGTATAATGAAAAATATGCAGGTGAGAGTGCTTACAAGATATCATGCATGGAAATAGTATAAATAAAAGTGAACTGAAACTTTATTCAATAAATAATAAAATCCAAGAGTTTATTACATCATGTCATTCTTTTAAGGACTTTGTCCTAATAGGGATATCTTCTTACCTTGGGGAGTTTCTCATTTTTTTGATTCTTAACCATGTTAGATCTAGCTTATTATGAGTGCATTCAACCATATGCTAGATCTTTGTATCTTGGAATCTATTTATATAATGATAGAGAGCCTTCTAAAGGTTTTAGATTGAAACCATGTGGTGGGAGTCGATGAGAGATTCTCGTTTCTTATTAATTTTTTGGATGCCAATGTAAATACTTGTTTATATGTGAATACTTGATTTTTGGATATTGGAGAATTTATTGAGCATACTTGTTTTGGTTTGAATATTAGATATTTAGTTGGTGAATGGTCTTCCCTTTGTCTTTATAGGACAAAAATGGAAAGAAGGATATGTTGTTGACATTAACTATTTTATTGCATGATATTAAACAGTGGTAGTGAGTACCTATTCTTCTCGAATATTTTGTTCATTATTTTTTTGTGAGCTATATTGATGTGATCTTGTGAATATTTAGGGCATGTTTGGAAAATGTTCTTGAAAATAGTTCTAGAAAATAGTTTTTGAGAATATTTTTCATTTTAGAATAGATTTTGAAGTATTTAAAAATAAAATTGCTTTTGGGAACTGAATTTTAAAAAACAGTTTTTATTATTAAAAAAACATGTTTGGTTGAGTTAGTAAAAATAGTTTTTTTAGAACAAAAAAATTGTTTGGAAGTTATTGTTTTCTTTTTTAAATTGATTGTTTTCTTCAATTAACTTGATATTCTAAATATATAAACAATTTTTAGATTATTCACTTTTAAAATTATTTGCATCAGTTTTAATATTTTTAAATAAAGACCGGTTTGTAAACATGTCAAACTATATTTTATTTCTATATGTTTATTCATTCATATGGTAAACTCCTCAATCCTTTTGAAATTTTTCAAAATTATAAATGCATCATACTAATCTATGTTTTTATTAAAAAAAAAACTAAATATTACATAAATACTAATGCAATCAATATTAATACAAATTATTTCTTTCTTGCCACATTAATTAACCAATAAAAGTCATCTAAATATTACATGTATACCAGCGAATTGTACCATCTTTCGCACAACACTTCTAGTGATGCTAAGCACTCCATTGGTGATAACGTAAGAAAAGATTCCTAGAATTCAGGTGACCAAAGCAGGCGCCAGTAAAAATCCAATCGTTTCTTCTTTGTCACGTTTAACAAATAAAAAAACTACAAATATCCCATGAAACACAATGATATATTTAGAGTAAAAAATGACAATGGAAGGACATAGAACAGAAATTATCAAACTGTAGTTAATATTGAAAATGAAGAGCTGGAATGAATACACTAATTCTATAATTGGTGTGATTTACAAATTACAGAACAACAGTATTTCAATCCGAAATCGTTTCATATTCCAAGGTATGCTCAAAATATAATCAACACCCTACAACTGGTCAAATGTAAATGGCAGCATCGATCCTATGACAAAGGAAAAATGTGAAATTAAATTTCAATGATTGCACTAAACATAAAATTTAGGCATCTATAAGAGGCTTAAGTTTGTGAAACATGTTCCAAATAGGTGTGAAACAGAAAGCACCATTAATATCAGTTATGTTCTATCATCTATGTTATAAGAAAATATGATTTTGGTGAAGTAGTGACAGTAGGAATAGTCATAATACCCAAACAAAGACCTTTCAACGCTCGACACAAATTAAACAACATGTCTCTATAAGAAAGAAAACCAAATAAGCAAACCTAAAATGTTATTTATTATCTATTGTTTTGTTTTAGAAGGATATTACATAAGTAAAAGATTTTATGAACAAAAAGATGCCGACACTTCTTTTAAAATAATAATATAATAGAAAAAGAGTGATTCACAACTGAAAGGATAATGAAAAAACAAACAAACAAAAAGCACTGGAAAAACACAAGGAAAGCATCCCCATTTTTTTGTTCTCAGAACAATGGCAAAAACACAAGGAACAACTTTTTTTTTCTTTTGTTCTTTGAAAATAGGGCTTTAAAAACACAACACTAAGAACAAAAGACACTCTTTTTATAAAAAATATATATACCCACCAACCAAACAAGCCCTTAGTTACTTTTAGTGTTTTTATTCAAAATGTGTAGGTGCTTCTAATTGTTTTTTGAGTTCCATTTGTAGGATTTGTAATGTCTAGGTTGTGAGGTTAAGTGGGTAAGTATGCCTTGTATTAGAGTGGGTGAGGCATGCTTGTACTCATTCATGCTATGAAGGGTTTTGCCCCAGAATTGTCAAAGCGGATATTGTGAGTGCTTTAGTTAGGTTGCGATTCTAAGTCAAAAACTCTAAAGTGTATTCCCAACTTGGGTCGTCAAAATCCTCCAACTTGTCTAATGAAGAACTTCAAGGTATTGAAAGCACTTGGAAGTTAAGGTATGTAGTTAAGGTAGTGGATGGACGAAAATGATTTGATCTAATTTTTCAAATTAATGAAAATCTTTTCATAAAGCTTTGGGAGGCTTGGGCCAGTATTTTTTTACTATATGTATATTCCCATGTTTCAAGATTGATCTAAATTTATGTAAAATTGATCCATGTATTTCTAGATCATTTTTCATTTGTTCGATCAGGGGCTTTCCTTCCTATTACCCAAAATTTTCATTTTAAGACTAAGGAGAACACCAATAGTCATCTCTCTCACTCCCTTTGAGCTCTCTCTTTAATCCAAATTAGGAGTGTTTGGTTTCCAAAAAGCTCACCTTGATTTTCAAATTTCATCAAATTTTTTGAAAAATGGGTTGATTCATTTCTTTCATTCATCTCTTATTTTCTCATTGGTTTAGGCTTATGTGAAAACTTATTTCCCTTCATTCATCATAAAGCTTTGGGAGACTTGGGCCAGTATTTTTTTTACTACATATATATATATATATATATATATATATATAGATATATATCCATGTTTCTAGAATGATCTAAATTTATGTAAAATTGATCCATGTATTTCTAGATCATTTTTCATTTGTTCAATCAAGGGCTTTCCTTCCTATTTTCAAATCATTTTTTTATCAGATTTTTTGAAAAGGGGTTGATTCATTTCTTTCATTCATCTCTTGTTTTCTCATTGGTTTAGGCTTATGTGAAAACTCATTTAATTTCTTCTTGATATTGAGTCCAAGATCAAGCTTGGTGTGGACTCCAATTATGCTCAGAAAAAGAAGGCATATAGTTAAGTGAGAAGGTGCAGGTTGAGTAATTTGTGAAGGATTAGTGGATTTGAGTTAGGTAAATCCTTGTGCACATTGGTGTTCTTCAAAGCTTTTGATCATTGATATGCCCTAGGTTTTTTATCTCTTAGGAGAATTTTCATGTTAAAAAATCTAGTCTTATTGGCTTTCATTCTTCTCATTAGTTTGTATCCATCTATTGATCTCAATCTCATACTTGATCAGTGTTTTTTATTCTTCAGGGAAAAGTCATGGAAGAGAAGAATGTAAGTTGTGAGAGATTCTAAAGAAAGATGACATGTGTTGAGGAACTTTTTGGATTTATATAAAAACACTTATGCACCCTCTCACCCACCTAAGTGTTGTCCATTATGGAGATTCATTCTCAAACTTATTTAGTTAATTTCAATAGAAAAAAAAAAGGTTCAATGTAAAAATATGGATAATATATTTAAGTTTTTTTTGTTTCTTTTTCTTTTTGAGTTTACATTGACAATGAAATTTAAGGTTTTTTTTTTTAAAAAAAACTTGTTTTTAAGAGGGTGAATGCTCTTGAATTTATTTAAGTCATTTCATTAAAAAAAAAAGTTTAATATGAAAGTATGGATAATGTATTTAAGTTTTTTTATATTTCTTTTTGAGTTATATGGGAAGTTGTTTCATACCCTAAAATTTTTGCAAAACAAATTCTATCTATTTGAAACAATATGAGCTTACGTATTAATTTCAAATAAGATTACATATTTATTGATAGTTAGATGTAAATCTCATATATGTCAAATGCTATACATTGTAACTTTCATAAAGTTTAGAGAAAATATTTTGATGTTCACTTCTAAATGAATTGGGTAAACAAAATTTTCAAACCATATTTATAAATTGGAATAAACATTACTTTGAACCTAAGGCATGGTATAAAAGATAAGACAAATTTCTTCTTGATAATAGCTTTAAAATGTTTAGAATAGATATTAAAATATTCATTAAAACCAAATGGACATAATATTTAGTGCTACCAATATCTCTCTCTGTCAAGAAATGTCTAGGTCTATACAAAACGGATTTTAAATGAGCATATGATAAGAGAGCTCAATTACTTTCTTGATGTACAAATCAAGTAATAAAAAAACTTTATTAACCAAATAAAGTATATTAAAGATCTTCTTATAAAGTTTAAGATGAAGGACATAAAAACCATAAAAAAAAAATCTAATGATGAGTTTATCTATCAAACTTAACAAGGATGAACAAAGAAAATCTATTGACCATACTATTTTGTAGTGACATGATTGGTTCACTACACTACCTTTCCATTAAAAGGTCAGATATTATGCTTAGTGTATGTTTACACGCAATCTGATTCTAATGTCATAAATAGAATTTTTAGATACTTAAAAAGAATAATTGATCTTTGTTTAAGGCATTCTAAGAGTACTAATTTTGATTTAATTAGTTATTCAGATGCCAATTTTGTTAGTTTTAAGGTTTATATATAAGAAAAATACTAGTGAAATATGTCACTCCTTAGAACTTCACTAGTTTCTTGGTATAGCAAAAAGAAAAATCCATTGGCATTGTCCATACATTTAATGGAAGATGAATACATTGTTGCTCATTTGTAAAACTAAGAGATTGCCACACCTACACTCCTTTTATCATGTAACCATTTAAAACTGCACATTTGACATCCATTTAATATAAAATAAAATATTTATAACATGCAAATGTAGAAACATGTTTATAATGGCCTTTAATCTAGAAAGAAGGTAAATATTTTCTCATAATTTATACTTTTTTCTTGATTAAAACCTCAAACTACTAACCTAGTCTTGTTTCTTACACTTACAACATCTGTCTAGTTTATTTATAAATGCTCATTTGTGCCTATTATAGATTGATTATAAGGTCTATAAGTTAGCTCTCGTAGTTCATTCCTTTTAAATTAATTTAACTCTTCTAGCATAACATTTATCTAATTTTCAATCTTATAAATTTTTTTTTGTTCAATTTGAGACAAAAAAGAAGAATGTTGTATGTATTTTTAAGAGATGATTTAGTTGTTGTCATACTAAACGAATTACCAATAATTTAGTCTTGAGCATGATGGGTAACAAACTTCAAATCGAAGCACCACTAGCGTCCTCAAATGATCAGATCACCATTAACATCATTAACACACTAATATGAAATGAAATCAACGGTAGCCATTGGTTTGAAGGCCATCGGCGAATCAAAGTATCAAAGATTCAAAATATCATCAAAGCCTTTTAGTTGTTGATGAATTAAAGAGCATAAAAAAGGTGATCTCATATCCTCTACTCTCCTATGTTTGTCCTCCTCCAATCAAAGAATTGACTATGTAACGCTATGGAAGGAGAAGTTGTTAGGTATGGAAGAATGTTGCTATCTAGCAAAAATGACTATTGAAAAATGACCTTTGGATTAATGTGTATGGCCGAAGATGGTAAGACACCGGTTTAATACTCAGGATGAGTCCTGAGATGGGTGTATTATATAGGATAGCTTAAGCCCTAGTATATACCTCTAGATGGTTAAGCCTCAAGATGAATGTGAATAAGAAACAGGTAAACGAGGATTAGGATGACCTCATTGATAGCCAATTGGTTTTCAAATAAGATGACTAAGACCTTGATCGTAACAAGTGGTATCAAAGCTAGGTCATGATTTTGAATTGTAGGAGCCTCATGTTAGAGAAAAGATTGTTAACTCTTTAGGAAAAAACGTTATTAAAAAATTATCTTAGGATGAATATGTAAGGTCAAAGATGATTAGGCACTAGCATAAGTCTTCAGATGAGTCAAGGCCTCAAGATGAGTGTAATCTGTGTGATGTCGGATGAGTGTATTGTGTGTGATGTCGTTTGGCTTTCAACAATGAAAGAACGTGCATACCACAACTCTACATCTTTTTGTTACAATTTGCAAACTTTGAGAGGACTATGTCATGTGCCTTTAGCATTCACTATCTAAAGTTCTTTCTTTGGTAGCTACAAAAGAATCAAGTTATTTTAAATACTCATACCTCATTGAGTCCTTAAAGATCAAATTTTCCTTCCTTTAGAACTCAAACAAATTTAAGATCATGTTTAAAATAGTAAAATAGAGAATGAGAATGGAAATGAGAAATCAACTTAATTTCCTTTCGATAATGTGTTTGAACATTTTTTTTTTTAGAATTGAAATAGGAATAAAATTTTCATTATTAAATTTTACTCTTATTAAGATTTTGATTTTGTTTCTCTACATGATATTATTATTTACCTTCGTTTCTATCATATTTTCATTCTCATTCCATATACCAATGCATCCTAAAATTAGATAAAATATAAAAGGATTTTTTCACAGGTTAAGCTATTACTTGAAGCTTTTGATATAAAATAATTCTTATAGGTTATGTTTGGTTCATAGAAGGTACCAAGGAAAAAAAATGTTAAGAAAAATAATTTTTTCATGTTTGGTTATACTATGAAAAACACAAAAGAAAAATAAAATATAGTCAAAATTAGTTTGAAACTTATATATTTTCAAATCATTTAATTTTTATATTGAAGAATTAAAATAAGAAAAATAAGTTTAAAGTAATATATAAAAAGAATTTATCGATTTTAAATCTATTTTTTATTTTCCTTCTATTTTTCTACTTTATTTTCTTTTTCTTACATTTTCCTTCAAATTTTTCGATATCCAAATATAATCACTTATAGCCTAATCTCTTCTTGTCAAAAATATACTTTTTACTTTCTAAGATCATTTTGAAAGTATTTTTTCCATTTATAATTTTTGAGATACAAGTGTTCAACCATTTACATTTAAACCTCCTCCATTAACGGCTCATACCACCCTTCTTGCCAAAGACTACAACAACCCATGGGTTTTCGACTCATGAATCTATTAGTCTATTTGGTGGTACTTGCATTTAATCTTGTCATTTGTTGTATAAAGATTGGATGCTAACCTCTTTTATGTGAAGACCCAAATGAGTTCTTTACCTTAACATAAAAGTTGATTGGACATTGTTGTGAGGGAGGCAAAATCAAACCCAAAAACTGTACAGTCGTCATTTACAGGGTATGATGTGAAGGATCATGGACTCATAAAAAGTCCATATCTAGAAGAAAATTGAAATGGAGACCTTGATATTTTCTATTTAATATATAAAAACAATTAAATAAAACTATTAAAATATATAAT
>JAAKHE010001049.1:0-15037 GCA_011039315.1 Vitis labrusca
GTCCACAGACCTTGAAATCTGGTCGGATCCTACATGCTCGCCCACCTTTTTTTAACCGGATACTTACTAAAACTCTTAAAGACCCTTCTTCTATCCTCATCCAAAACTCTTAAACTCTTAATTTTTATTATCCACTCTTTGATGGAGCATGTCTTATGGTCTACTGGTGGACCTACATTGTAATTAATCAAAGCAAATTAGAGGTCTATAGCGGTAGAATTATGGTTGAAATAAGCAACTTTGTGTTAAAGATAATCTTGATGATCTTAATAAAAAGTATTATAAATTTGAGGAATATTGACGTTAGAATCTATTGGGCTCCCTCGTATGTGAGGGAGTGGGCCCCATATGCTTGGGGACCAAGTCAGTTGCATTAAAAAAAGAAAAAGAAAAAAAAGAAGGGAATCGGGAAAAATAGAGAGAAGAGAAGAGAGAAAAAAACGCATTTAATTGCCCATATTTCATCAATGAGCCGATCCCGTTTCATATGTGGTCCGATTGAGTTGAAATTAGGAGGAGAGGTTTGAAACTCAAGTAGCTACAATCAAAATAGTGGAGATCAGATTTTGAGCTTGGTAATTGATGTTACTACCCGTGAACAGTAACAATGTTTTTGGTATACTTTCTCCAATTTTCTTTGTTTTTGCCAATAGAGATTGTATAATCCAAGGCTATATGCGCTCTCGATGTATTTGGCAGCCTCTAGATATTATTCTAGAAAAGACAGGTGTAACCCATTTTTGTTGATAATGGAAGTTTGAACTAGACTAGGTCCCATGGTTTTTCCTTTTACATTGGAGGTTTTCCACATAAAAATTATGGTGTCTGATTTATTTTCTATTGCATGAGTTTATTTATTTATCATTGCTAGTTGATATTACCTATTTAGTTTTGCACAAGGAAATAGTAGAAAATTTTTGGTGTTTGTTGGAATGTTGTGAATTCACTCTAACAAGTGGTATCAGAGCTAGGTTGATTATCAATGAGATCTCTTGTGTGAATTAAATGGAGGAGGTAGGTAGTGGAATGATTAAACTCACAGGTTCCAATTATTCAATTTGGAAGACTAGGATAGAGGATATTCTATATTGCAAAGAGTTGTTTGAGCTCATTGAACGTAAGGATTATAAACCAGTTACTACAACTGAGGATGAGTGTAAGAAATTAAATAGGAAAACCATTGGACAAATTAGGCAATGGGTTGATCAGAGTGTCTTTCATCATGTAGCTAAGGAAGTTGATACATATAGCCTTTGGTAGAAATTAGAGAGTCTTTATGAGAGAAAAACTGCACAAAACAAAACCTTTATGATAAGAAGGCTTGTGAATTTAAAGTACAAGGGTGGTAATAGTGTTACAGAACATCTTAGTAATTTCCAGGGACTGTTGAATGAGTTGTCTACCTTGAAGCTTGAGCTAGATGATGAGGTATAGACTTTACTTTTGTTGAGTTCCTTACCAGACATTTGGAAAACTTTGGTGGTATCCTTGAGTAATTCAACCCCAAATGGTGTGATAACTATCAACATGGTAAAAGACAACATGTTTAATGAAGAGACAAGAAGAAAAGAGTTAGGTATTTCCTCTAATACAGAAGCACATGTTATAGAGAGGTGGGAGAGAAGTAAAAGCAAAAAACCTTCCAGTGAATATAACTATGATAAGTCAAGAGGAAAGTCAAAGTCCCGAAAAGAAATAAAGTGTTTTTATTGTGGCAAGCCAATGCACATTAAGAGAGAGTGCAAAAAATTTAGAAAAAAATAGTTTAAAGGAAAATGTGAAGAATAGAAAGAGGACAAAGACATTACAACAGTTGCATTTGATGGTGATACGATCATTGTTTGTGATGATGTGTGTGTAAACCTTACATGCCAGGATTCCACTTGGGTGATTGATACAACAACGTCGTTTCATATCACTGCACATAGAGGTTTCTTCTCATCCTACACCAGAGGAAGTTTTGGTTGGGTTAGGATGGGAAATGAAACAAAATGTGAAATTGTTGAAATGGGAGATGTAGAGCTAGAAACTAGCATTGGGTGCAAATTAGTTCTAAAAGGGGTCAGACAAGTTCTTGAAATGCGCTTTCGTTTGATTTCTATTGGTAAGCTTGATGATGAGGGCTACCATAGTCACCTTGGAGAGGATAAGTGGAAGCTTACTAAGGGTTCTCTTATTTTAGCTAGGGGGAAGAAAAACAATGCTCTATACAAGACAGAAGTGAGACTAGTCAAGGGAGAGGTGAACATTGTTGAGAATGAAGCCTCTACTAAGCTATGGCATAAGCTGCTTGGTCAAATAAGTGAAAAGGGACTTTAGGTTCTTGCTAGAAAGAAGCTTCTACTAGTTAAAGGTACATCACTATTACCTTGTACACATTGTCTATTTGGAAAGCAAAGTAGAGTTGCATTTCGTAGATTTCCTTCACGTAAAAAACCCAATATTCTTGATTTAGTTCACACTAATGTTTGTACTATGCAAAGTAATACTCTTGGTGGTTCACTTTATTATGTCACTTTTATTGATGATCATTTAAGAAAGGTATGGGCATATGCTTAGAAATCCAAAGACCAAGTACTTGATGTATTCAAAGATTTTCATGTGAAAGTTGAGAGACAAACTGTCAAACAGTTAAAATTTGTTAGAGTAGACAATGGTGGTGAATATAGGGGGCCATTTGAGTAATACTATAGAAGTCATGGCATCAGGCTTGAGAAGACGATTCCTAAGACCCCGCAGCAAAATGGTATAGTTGAAAGAATGAATAGAACCATTTGTGATAGAATCAAGTGTATGCTCTTTCATGCAAAATTGCCTAAGTCTTTTTGGGGTGAGGCCATGAGGACAACTGTTGATTTGATTAATCTATCTCCATCATATCCTTTAGTGGGTGGTATTCTAGAGAGGGTTTGGACAAGAAAATTTGTTTCCTTTGAACACTTGAGAGTGTTTGGTTGCAGGGCATTTGTTCATGTTCTTAGAGACAAGCAGTCCAAGCTTGACAGCAAGACTAAACAATGTATCTTCTTGGGTTATTCAAATGAAGAGTTTGGGTACAGGTTATGGGATCCAGCTACCAAAAAGATTATAAGAAGTAGATATGTTGTCTTCTTCAAAGATCAAACCATTGAAGACTTGGATCGGGTTAAGAAGTCAAAACCTTTCAGTGAAGAACAGGTTGATTTGGGTCTAATCTCTCGTAACTCTATGGGACATAATGAACACAAGGAAGTTGTGCAAGAAGAACAAGTTGATACAATTGACAAATATGATGAGTCTGCAATTGATGATGTAGAAGAAAATCCTATAGTTGAGAATGATGGCCTAGAATAGCAGAAAGAACAAGATACTTCAAAGTTGCCTACTGAAACACAGTTAAGAAGATCTACTAGAGAGCGTCAACCTTTTAGAAGATATAATAGTGATGAGTATTTGTTGCTTTCTAATGGGATATCAAGAGGTTCTGCTGCTTGATGAGAAAAAAAGAGTGGTTGAGAGCTATGCATGAAGAGATGAAATCCTTGCATAAGAACAAAACTTATGAATTGATGGAGTTGCCTAAGGGTAAGAAAGCATTGAAGAATAAATGGGTATTGAAAATGAAGCTTGAACCAAACAGATCACAGCCAAGGTACAAGGCAAGATTGGTTGTGAAGGGTTTTAGTCAGAAGAAAGGCATTGACTTTGAAGAGATTTTCTCACCTGTGGTTAAGATGTCTTCGATCTGAGTTGTGTTAGGCTTGGCTACCAGTATGAATCTAGAGATTGAACAGCTTGATGTGAAGACTGCTTTCCTCCTTGGTGACTTAGAGGAGGAAATATATATGGAGCAACCAAAAGGGTTTACAATCAAAGGCAAGGAACACTTAGTGTGTTGATTGAAGAAGAGCTTGCATGGTCTCAAGCAGGCATCGAGATAGTGGTACAAGAAGTTTGATTCCTTCATGGTTGAGCATGGGTATGATAGAACTGCTTCTAACCATTGTGTGTTTGTGAAGAAATTCTTCGATGGAAAATTTATTATTCTCTTGTTATATGTGGATGACATATTGATTGTTGGTAGTGATACTAGTAAAATTGATAAGCTGAAAAAAAGAGTTGAGCAAGTCCCTTGAAATGAAGGACTTGGGATTTGCAAGTCATATTCTTGGTATAAAGATTTCTTGAGATAGGATGAATGAAAAATTGTGGATATCTTAAGAAAGCTATATTGAGAAGGTTTTAAACAAGTTCAACATGGACAAGGCAAAACCAGTGAGTTCTCCACTTGGAAGTCATCTAAAGCTAAGTTCTAAACAAAGTCCTTCAAGTGAGAAAAAAAATAATAATACGAACGGTGCCCTATGCATCAGCAATGGGTAGCTTGATGTATGTTATGGTGTGCATGAGGCCTAATATTTCTCATGTTGTTGGAGTTGTTAGCAAGTTCCTTTCTAATATTGGCAAAGAACATTGGGCTATAGTGAAATGGATTCTCATGTATCTAAAGGGTACTTCTAAGACATGTTTATATTTTGGGACTGACAAACCTGTGCTTGTAGGATGCACAGATGTAGATATGGTTGGGGATGTTGATTGATTCATGCCTAGTTAGGTGTTTATCAAAACATTTATAAAACCTACAACACCTTATACTAGGGTAGCAGAGACAAAGCTACTATAGTATAGTGGCTCTAGGATCATCCACAGGAATGGGTTTTCTTCATACACATGACATTAATGAAAGGAGAAATGGTGATTTCCTTTTTGAAAGTTAGTTTTTGAATGAAAATAAGATTGATTGGAAAGATTGATTTTAATTTAAGTAAACATAAACAACTTAAATTACTACAAAGAGAAAGTCTCTTGGAGCTATAGGTTACTATGATCAGGTTCCTGTTGCAAAGTGGGAAATTCTGGATCTTCTCCTCGCATTGGGGACAATAACATAAAGGATGGTTATCTCCCGAACTGGATTTGTATTTAGCAAATAAGTTTTTATCCAAAGGATTCTTGAAAAATGGTAGTTGCTTCCCATTAATGGCTTCAAACACTAAAGACCCTCACCTTGAACCACCTTCCAATGGCTCATACTTGATAACTAATGGACATCCATGGATCTAGCAATAAGCATCCATAGAATCCTAAAAGCTTACCAAGTATTGGACATTCAAGGTGATTCTAAGGGATTAAAGTTGAAACTTGAAATACAAACCATTAATGATACACAACTACCTTCATTTAAAGTAAGGAAAACTCCCACCTTTGCATCTGGATCCTTTACCTAGCTTCCATCACTTCAAGAAACGTGAAACTTAGTCACTCATCCTTTGAGAAATCATCCTCAGAGGGTGTTTGGCTAAAGAGAAAGTGAAAAGAAAATGAGAAGGAAAGGCAGAGAAAAACTCGTCTTTACAAAATATCTAAAACATAATATCTAACATCCAACCTCCTTTGAGAAGTTTTCCAACCCCTATTTATAGTTCCTAAACAAACCCTAATGTCATTTATCTATTACAAAAGGAGTAAAAAGGAAAAATTACAATTCTAGAGAAAGATCTCGAAGGTCGGTGCGCACGAAGTGATTTTCGCACACCATGCAAAAATTTGGCACACCTTGCGAAAGTTTGGCACACCTTGCCAAAATTTGGCACACCCTGCCAAATTTTAGGACACCTTGCGAAATTGATGTTTTTGATTTGCGAAATGCTTTGTTTTCCTCCATTTTGCTACTGAAAGCTTTGGCAACCCCTTTCCAAGTTTGCCAAGGGGTTTTGAAGTGCTCCAAAGCTCGGTTTCTTCATGTGCTCCAAACTCTCTCTCAATCTTGGCTTGTTTCAGTGATCCAAAAAGCTACCAAAAACACTCAAACTTACCAAAAATTGGTTAGTAACATTTGCTAGGTCCTTAACATGCCAAATGGGGTATAAAGGTCTAACTACTACTCAAAAGTGCTTAATACAATTAAGTTTAAGCTTATAAAAATGCACTTTTTGAGTAGTAATCATTGATTCAAGAAAGTCTACTTTTGGTTATTTAATCACTTTTTTAGGGGGAGTAGTGCCATGGCAATCAAGGTTGCAGAAATGTGTTACTTTGTTGACCACAGAGGTTAAGTATATTGCTATCACTGAAGCTAGCAAGGAGTTATTGTGGATGAAGAAGTTCCTATAAGAATTGGGTCTACAACAAGAAAGGTGTTTACTCTACTATGATAGTTAGAGTGCTATTCATCTCAGTAAGAATCCAACTTTTCACTTTAGATCCAAGCATATTGATGTGAGATATCATTGGATTTGTGATGCACTAGAGGTGAAATTGTTTTGCCTTGAGAAAATCCATATTGATCAGAATGGATCAGATATGATGATAAAATCAATACCTATAGAGAAGTTACAATTCTGTAGAAAGCAAGCGGGCTTGGTTGCATTAAAAAAAAAAAGAAAAAAAAAAGGAAAAGAAAGAGAGAGAAAAAAAACGCATCTAATTGCCTAGATTTCATCAACGAGCCGATCTTACTTCATCTGTGGTCCAATCGAGTTGAAATTTAAAGGAAAGATTTGAAACTCAAGTAGCTACAATCTGAACGGTGGAGATTAGGTTTTGACCTTAGGATTTGATGTTACTACCCATTAACAGTAACAACGTTTTTGGTATACTTTCTTCAATTTTCTTTGTTTTTGCCAATAGAGATTGTATAATCCAAGGCTATATGCACTCTTGATGTATTTGACAACCTCTAGAAATTATTCTACAAAAGGCAGGTGTAACCCATTATTATTGATAGTGGAAGTTTGAACTGGACTAGGTCCCATGGTTTTTCCCTTTGCATTGGGGGTTTTCCACGTAAAAGTTATGGTGTCTAATTTATTTTTATGTTGCATGAGTTTATTTATTTATTACTGCTAGTTGATATTGGCTATTTAGTTTTGCACAAAGAAAGGGTAGAAAAATTCTGATGTTTGTTGAAATATTGTGAATTCACTTTAACAGAATCAATAATGAAAATCAAGTCATAATATCAATGTAATTTTTGTTATCAAATTTTAATATACACTTTGTGAATATCATGATGTATGTCAAAAATAATCTCTTCATAGAAAATGTAAAAACAACCTTCAACTCAAAAGGTTGAAAAAAAAAAGGGTTTAATCATAAAAAAGAAAAATCAAGTGAAAGTTTGGTAGTTAGAATGAAAATAGAAAAGAAAAATAACAAAGGAAACAAGAGGTGTTTCAAGAAGGAAACTATATAAGAAAGTCTTCAATATAAAGGAAGTTTTTCTTCATTTTAACCCTTAAATGTAAGTTTTAGACCGAACTAAATAAATTGTTATTTTTTTTATTCTCATTCTCTTCTTCTCTTTTCTCTATTATTATTCTTAATTTGTTGTAGTTTTTCACAACACACATAATTGGAACTTTCTAAAGACTCATTTACAAGAAATTGGCACAAGAACTATTATCATTCACACTCAAATAATATTGATATTATGGTCCATTATGATTTGATTACGTTGATGTTATATGACTTTTGGGTGCTTGTAGTATTAATAATGTAAAATTAGTTTGTTTGGTAACTATTTTTAAAATACTTTTCAAATTTTCAAGGAAAAACGGAAAATATGTTTAATAATTAGAAAAGAAAATAATTTTCTATTCTTAAAAACAAGAAATAAAGTGTTTTTAGAAGGAAAAAAATTTAGTTGTTTTAATATTAATTGAACAATTAATATTATTGGATGATTAAATTATTATATAATAGTTCCACATCATAAATAACGTTATTTTATTCTAAGAAAAATAGTAAAAAGCAATGTTCCAAGTCATACCCTCAAGCCAATGCACCCAAAGCAAATATATATATACATATATATAGAAGCACTTCAAACAACAAAAGTTACCATTTTTAACTGCAAATGGGGTAATTTAGGCCTGTTTGCATATAGGATTTTATTTGTTTTTTTAAAATGAATACTAGGTTTTGGGCAAACAATAATTTATTTGAAACAAAAATTCATAAAATAAATTCCCTCCTAAATAATTTTAAAACTACTACTTCTCATCCATGTCACAAAACTGTAATTGATAACTATGATTTTGAATATTTTTTAAAATAATCAAAATCGTAATTACCAACTCCAATATTCTTCTTAATTATAACCGTTAACTCCACCATTTAAATGGGTTTATCATCTTCTCCATGGTCATGAATCTTATAATAAACCTTGTGGCCGGTTGCTTCAGTTTAATAATCTCCCCAAACTGACCTAAATGCATGCCTTTCATTAGAACAAATCTTCTATCAAAATTTCCCACTTCAAACAACTTTGTAGCCATATATATCTTCAAACAACTTTGCCTCTTCAATTCTTGTTCGAGCCCATCTCCAATGAGAAAATTAATTTCTATATTAGGTTGATCACAAATTAAGTTATTACACATCTATACATAATCCAATCTCCCACCATTGTTTTGTAGATCAATTCATGAAGTAATTCCAAGTTGTCGTTGCCTTTTTCTTATAAAAAATCTAAGAAAAATTAAATGCTATGTCCATTATTATCATCTTTGTAAGAACCTATTTAAGTAATAATTTTTTTTATTTTTAAATTTTAATTTCATGATAGTCCATTAATTAGTAATATAAAATCCTTAATTAATTTCTTTAACATGTAATTTGGTAAATAATGAAATAAAATTTTCATTTCTTCAAGGTCTAATATCATGGTAATTAATCAATTTTATGAAATAAATTCTACCTTCATTAATATCTAAATTAGAAGTGAGGTCTTGAACAACATCCATGTTTTAAATTATGCTCATTATGTTAAACAGTGACATGTTTGTTGTGGATATAATGAGAGATATTTTTATGAATATGAGTAACAATTAAAAAAAATTGTTAGTTCATCATTCATTTTTTTTAATGGAAATGGATATGTGAAGGACTTTATTTCAAATTTAATTTCTATTTGGTTAATACTTTATGTGAATTTGGGGAAAATATTTTGAAAAAAAAAATAACTTTGAGATTATTATTTTAAAAATATAAAAAAAGGAGAAAATTTAAATGTTTGCATAATTGAGTATTTGTTTTTAAACTTTCAAAAAAATAAAAATAAATACTTAATATTTTAAAACAATATTAAAATCCTATGATTTTTTGTTTGTTTGTAATTTGAAAGAAATTTTAAAAGATAGAGGAATGGAAATTTATTTGATTTTGAATCTTTTTTAAAAAAACAATTTTAAATGAGAAACCAATACTAATAACTCATCACCATCCTATTCTTCCTGTCCAAATCATACCGCCAAAGATCGGTAAAAGATTATTGAAAAATCATTGAATTTTTCTTTTGTTTTTGTTCTTAAAAAATAAAAATACAATTAGAAGTGTTAAAAATATTTATTAAAACTAAAAACATAATTTGAAAACATTTGTGCATCGTATAACTTGAAAATCCTACTTGGTTGTACCCTAACTCGATCAACTTGATCAATTTGTTCAATCCCCTTATCCTATCCATTGCATGTTTTGTCTCTTCCATCAAGATACCCAACTCGAATGGTGTGGTTTATCCGTAGAAAAAGAATGAAGTAGTTGTTAGGTTGATCTTCCTTGAGAAAGGGCTCACGAGCAACCAATCGATGAAACAATTCTAATACAAGACAAACTTCTCATCCCAAGCCTTTGTTTGGTAAAGCTGAGCAGAACATTCACAGTTGTGTGCATGTTGGTACAGTTTATCTCCCATCCCAACCAATGAGCTCTTAAAAAAAATGCTTAAGTTAAAAATTATTACATTAATTAAATATATTCTAAAGACCGGCCAAGTCTTTTTCAATGGAAATCTAGCTTTCTTTCAGTCCATGAGTGAGTCGGTGCACTAGGGTACTAGTGGTCTACCTCCAGGATTCAACAACCAGATCTCGCCTTGGGTGAACTTTGTAAGTGAGATGCGCACAACTCGGGTTTTGAATAAATTCCTCCAGATAGATGTATGAAAATACTCCCTGAAAAACTCTCTAAAAAAATGGTATTCATATTTAGAGAGTGAGGGGTGACCTACTTTTATAGGCCACTAACACAGTCCCAACAAGACTTTACTTGTAAACGAAATAGGACTGAAAATGGAAGAAAACTCTACTTATAAGTGGAATGAGGCTCCACTAGCACAATCCCAATAGGACTCTTCCAAAAAAATAAGACTAAATCAAATGGAATAAAAATTAATTTTTTTTTTTGAATTTTGTAAAAATTAGTCGAATTCACTAAAGCACTTTTTTAGATTTACACTATTCCTACAATCCCCCATAGAGTGTAGATGTGAAAAGAAAAAAAAAATTGGAGGAAAAAAGAATCTAATGCACTAGTACTAGTGCCCGAGGGCTATGAACCAGTCTTAGGACAAATAAGTATTGAATCACAAAACACAGTGAAAACATACTTCATGAATATGGTATTTATTAAGAGTAAACACTCAACCTTAGTCAATGCAGAATACACTCTATCTACACCATAGGGATGGACTCTCACACAATTAAAGTTGATAGAGTACCTCAAGTCAACAAGTGATTTGTTATTACCCATATGAACCTACTTCATGGAATTTCCATTTTAATAGGTTGGGTTACCACCACTCTTGACTTATGTAATAGGCATAAGTCTCATCCCTCTCGATGTTTCTTCCACTAGTTTCTTATTTAGTGGTTTGGTCAAAGGATTGGCCAAATTCAACTTTGACTTCACAAATTCTAGAAATATAATCCTTGTTTCAAGCAGCTGCTCCACAATATTGTGCCTTAGGGTTACATGCTAGTTCTTCCAATTAAATATTTTACTCTTAGCCTTAGTAATTGTAGCTTGGCTATCATAATGCATAGACACAGATGGGGTTGGTCTTGTCCATGAAATGATATCTACTAAGAGGTTTCTAAGCCACTTAGCCTCAGAACTTGACTTTTCTAAGGTAATAAACTTAGCCTCCATAGTAGACCGAGTAATGCAAGTTTGCTTGGTAGACTTCCAAGAAACTGCACTTCTACCAAGGATGAAAACATATCCACTAGTGGATTTCATCTCATCTGAATCCGAGATCCAATTTGCATCACTAAATCCTTCAAGAACACTTGGAAATCAACTAAACCACAAACCGTAGTTAATGGTGCCTCTCAAATACTTAAGGACTCTACGAACAACAGTCCAATGGTTCTGATTAGGACTTTGGGTGTACCGACTCAATCTACCTACTGCATAAGTAATGTCAGGTCTAGTACAATTCATTAAGTACAATAGGCTTCCTATGATCTGAGCATACTCTATTTGGGCAACACTATGTTCTCTATTTTTCTTCAACTATGAGCTAGGATCATAAGGAGTTGACATTGGTTTACAATCAAAGTGTTCAAACTTCCTTAGGATCTTCTCAACATAGTGCTCTTGAGAAAGTTTAAGCCCATTAGGTGTTCTAGTTATTTTAATTCCTAGAATCACCTCTGTCTCTCCTAGGTCTTTCATATCAAACTTAGAACCTAGGAATTTCTTAATCTCACACACAACCTCTAGGCTAGTTCCAAAGATTAGCATGTCATCAACATAAAGGTAGATGACTACACATGTGTTATCCTCATACTTGTTGTAGATACACTTATCAACATCATTAATGGAATATCCATTAGTTACTAACACATGATCAAACTTGTTGTGCCACTGTTTGGGAGCTTGTTTTAACCCATATAGTGATTTAACCAACTTACACACCTTTTTCTCCTTCCCTGGAACTACACAACCCTCAGGTTGTTCCATATAAATTTCCTCTTCCAAATCCCCATTCAAGAATGCAATCTTGACATCCATTTGGTGTATCACCAAATTATGAATGGAAGCTAGAGCAATCAATACTCTAATTGATTTTATTCTAGTCACAGGGGCAAAGGTGTCAAAGTAATCTACATCATTCCTTTGTTTAAAGCCTTTGGCAACTAAACAAGCTTTATACTTCTCCATGGACCCATCTTGTTTTAACTTTTTTCTAAGGATCCACTTACTACCAATAGTCTTTTCACCAAGAGGTAAATCTACTAACTCCCATGTATGGTAATACATGATTGATTCAATTTCACTGTTAATGGCCTTCTTCCAGAATGGTGCATTAGGAGAAGTTATAGTTTCTTTGTAGGATATAGGGTCCGCATCTATTAGGAAGGTGTAGAAACCATCTCCAAGGTTTGTTTTTTTTCTATCTCTTTTACTTCTTCTAGGTTCAAATTCAGAAGGTTCAATAGACTTATCTCTACTTGTTTTCTGAACTTGTTGTTCACCATTTAGTTTCATAGGAAAGATGTTTTCAAAGAAATTTGCATTCTTTGTTTGTATCATAGTATTGACATCTACAAGATTGTTTTCTGACTTAGTAACAAGAAACCTACATGCTGCACTATTCTCAGCATAACCAATGAACATTGCATCAAAGGTTTTAGGACCTGGTTTTTGTTTTTTAGGTTTAGGGAGATGAACTTTAGCTAAACACCCCCACACTTTCAGGTATGCTATATTAGGTGCATAACCCTTCCAAAACTCATAAGGAGTTTTACCAATTGTCTTGTAAGGTATTCTATTTTGAATATGACATGCGGATAAGATAGCTTCCCCCACAAGTTCAAGGGTGCTCTTGAACTGACTACCATTGCATTCATCATTTCTTTTAAGGTCATATTTTTCCTTTCTTCTACTCCATTAGACTCAAGGGAATAAGGAGTAGTTTTGTGAATGATCCTATGATCTTCACAAAAAGAATTAAAGGGGTTGGACTCATATTCTCCTCCTCTATTAGTTCTAAGCCTTTTAATTTTCTTAGTTTATTTTCCACTTCATTTTTGTACTTGATGAAAGCATCTCTTGCTTCATCTTTGTTTCTCAAAAGATATACCCTTGTATCCTTGAGTAGTCATCTATGAAAGTTATGTAGAATTGTTTACCACCTCTAGTCATTGTATTTTTTAGGTCTCCTAAGTCATTGTGTATTAAACTTAGTAGATCCGATTTTCTTTCTACTGATTTGCAAGATTTCTTTGTGGTTTTAGTTTCTACACAAGATTCACATTTTCCATTGTTTTCTAAGGACAATTTAGGGATTAAACTCAATTCAACCATTTTCTTCATATATAAAAAGTTCACATGTCCTAGTCTACCATTCCAAATATCACAAAAATCAACTATGTAAGCAGAAGAAGAAGATGCATTATTATTGATAATATAAAAAACATTCACCATAAATAAACCTTGATTACAATAGCCTTTTCCCACAAATGCATCATTCTTGGTTAAAACTATTTTATCAGAGTCAAACAAGATCCTCACTCATGCTTTTCCAAGCGAAGATACTAACACCAAGTTCCAATGGATATTTGGCACATGAAGAAAATCACTGAGGGCAAGCACTTTTCCAAATGTTAGCTTGAGGAGAACTTTCACTTTGCAAATCACTAGAGTAGATCTAGAATCACCCATGAATACTTGTTCCTCTCCTTCATTTAGAGTGGTATAGGAAGTAAATGCACTTTTGTTTCCACAAATGTGCCTGGTAGCCCCAAAGCTTACCACCCAATCTTTCATAATGGTGACCATGCTCACCTCAAAGGAGATTACTATTGTGATCACCTCTGCCTCTTCTAGATTTGCCTTTGAATTGGACTTCTCAATTCTCTTCCTATGACGACATTGAGCTGCATGGTGTCCAGATTTGCCACAAACAAAGCAATTACCCCATTTTTTAATAATTGAGTTTTGGACATTGTTTGATGCATTGGGTTTGGTCCTAAAGTTTAGCTTTCTAGACCTATTGTTTTTGGATTTAGGTTTTTATTCTATTACATTAGCCTTAGAAGACAATTGCTTAGTTTTCTCAACATTGTTCCTATTTCGATTTTGTTCCTCAATCCTAATATGGATTGACATCCTCTAGGGATATCTGTTTCCTTTTATGTTTCATGTTATTTTTGTAGTCTTTCCAAGACTCTGGAATAGTCTCTACTAAATAACCAGCCACAAAAAGGTTGGGTAGTTTAATGTCTTTAATAGCTAAGTCATTAATCAACAAGTAGTAGTCATGGATTTGAGATGATACATCTATATCCTCGGTCATTTGGAATTTTCTAAAATTCCCTATGGCATATTTCTGAGTTCCTGCATATTCCAAAATATATTTTTTATTCATTGCATCCCAAATTTCTTTTGCAACTTTAAATTGACAATAAATATCAAAAAGTTTATTAGAAAGGGTATTCATAATAGCATGCCTAACTTGTTTATTTCCAGTTTCCCAGGTTGGTAATAAATGAGAACCATCTTTTGGTTTTGGGTCAGTCAAAATATGTCCCAAATTCACTACATCAATTGTAGAGAAAACCCTTTCCTACCATCTCTTAAAAAATGTCTCGTTGAAGAGATCAATTTTAAAGGTGTCAGGACGGGTGTGAACTAGGGAAGCTTCCATTTGGATATATTTCAAGATTGTTGGTATTAAGGGTATGGAAACAAAAGACTAGCCCAAAAGACACAAACAAAGAACATAATGAATAAGAAAAAAAACTTATCGGCTAAGGCATGACAAGCATTGTCTTTGAAATAGATCCACCCTCCTCAAAGATGAATTCGATGTACTAGGGTACTAGTGGTCTACATTCAGGATTCAACAACCAGATTTTACCTTGGGTGAACTTTGTAAGTGAGATGTGTACAACTTAGGTTTTGAATAAATTCCTCCAGATGGATGTATGAAAATACCCCCTGAAAAACTCTCTGAAAAAATGGTATTCATATTTAAAGAGTGATGGGTGACCTGCTTGTATAGGCCACTAACACAGTCCCAACAAGACTCTACTTATAAGTGGAACAAGACTCAACTAGCACAATCCCAACAAGACTCTACTTATAAGTGGAACAAGACTCAACTAGCACAATCCCAATAGGACTCTTCCCAAAAATATAAGACTAAGTCAAATGGAATAAATCACATAAATTAAAATAGGTCTCAAGTGATTGATTTAAACAATTC
>JAAKHE010001049.1:17670-29308 GCA_011039315.1 Vitis labrusca
ATAAATGTTGTGAGGTATATAAAATTTTTTTGTTCAATTTGAACTGATTTTTTGTTTTACTTTCAATCTAGTTTCTATTTTAAACTTTTTCTTGAACATGAAATAACTTCATGTATATAAGTTAAAAAAGAGTTTTATGATTGGTTTTTTTTGAAGTCATAATCTTTTTTTAATAAAATTAATTAAATAAATATAAAAACTATATTAAGCTTAAAAAGAGCTTTCGATCTCTTAAAAATCAATTACTTAAAAATCTTTTTTCAAAGCTAAATCTTGTCTCTTTAACTAACCTCTAAGGAAAAAAGAAGCTATGACTTTCCAATTCTACAACCCAAATATAGTAAAATCTTCCTTTCTTTTAACACTAACCTCCTTGGCGAACTCTTCTAACAAATAAGCTTAGGGACTAAGTACCATACATCATTCCTAACAAACTAATTTAATTCTTCTTGTGGTGCAATAGTCCAAGATTTATCTCCTAAAACTTCTTCCACATTTTTTTAGCTCTAATTGAGAGGTATAGCAAAAAAAACTTATCTCATTTTGTCTAGATTAACCCTCCTTGCAACCATGGAGTCATCCATGTTTCCTATTACATTTGAGATAGGGTGATTTTTAGGTACTTTAGATTAAGCCTCCTTCTTCCACTTCACTTAACTTAGTAAGTTCAAGTGGTTGTTCATCTATGTTGGGGTCAACCACCTTTTCAGGAATACTTTCAAGGATTTCCATACTCTCATCCACCATTTCAGGGATATTCCTAATGGATTCGTAGGGTAAATCATAAGAGTTAACATATTTCTCGGAATCCCCTTGAGTCATCAATGACTACATTATAGGATTCCTAGATGACCTTGGTATTCTAGTTATGTACCCTATAGGCTTTGCTCTTGGTGGAATAGCTTAGAAAAATATCTAAATCAGAATTATAATTAAATTTGCCTAGGTTTTCCCCATTCTTGAAAATGTAAGACTCATTGCCAAAAGTTCTAAAATACTTAAGATTAGGTTTTCTCCCTAACCACAATTCATAACATGTTTTATCTATTCTAGACCTAGGAAAAACCCTATTGGTAGTATAACAAGTTGTGTTAATGGCTTCAACCCAAAAATATACAAAAAAATCATGCATGTGAAGCATCACTTTGGTCATTTCTTGAAAAACTCAATTCTTCCTTTTAGCTACCCCATCTTGTTGGGGAGTTCTAGGGGTTGAATATTTAAGTTTAACTCCTTTGATTCACAAAAGTGATCAATTTCAACACTATCAAACTCTCTACCCCTATCACTCCTAATCCTAACAATCTTTTTCCACTTGAATTCTAGTATGCAAAGACTTTAAATGCTCAATAGTCTCATTTTTTTCCCTCAAAAAAACATATGAAAGAAAACCTAGAGAAATCATCAACTACAACAAGGGTATATCTCTTACCACCTTTGCTCTTAGTGTGTGTAGTGTTAGAATTTATATATAGGTGCATGAAAATTAGGACACTTTTTTCTCTTGAAAGACGTGTTATTTCTTAATAGACACAACTTGTTTCAAAGGATGTGTCTAGTGTTTTAAAGACAGCCTTTTCCAAAGGAGTATGTTTGGTGCCTTAAGACACAACCCTTTAATGGATTTGTCTAGTGTCTTAAAGACACATCTCTTCTAATAGTCATCAACAAAATCTATAAATAAGCTCACCCTCCCCCCCCCTTGTCTTTTCAGATTCACTCTTTCATTCATCCACTCTTTCTGCTTCTAGTCTCTTAAACTTTCAAGTCTTTCTTAGATTCAAGTTTTATTTTTAATTTTTTTGTATTCAAGAAAGTACAAATCACCAAGTGATTTATTGTTTCTCGTAATTTGGAGTACTACTATTACAAGAAAATGATCATTATATCCTACGAGCACTACAAGAAAAAAAGCCTTCGTTGACAGTTTTTCACTGTCAATGTAAGGTATATATGTGAAGGTAGGTTATTGTTCATATATGTTATCTATGCTAGTGTTAAGAAAAGTTTAAAGGTAACTTGACATATACATATGTTAAGATTTTTTCTATTTTTACAAATGATGAAATCTTATTAGTATGTCAAGGTTAGATTTTATATATATCATAATTGGCTTATATATGTCAATGTTTGGTATCACATATCTTATAATTGCTACTGCACATGGCAAAATTGAGCATGACCCATCAACCAATGTTGATTATGAAAATTTTAATATTATTTTAGTTTTTTAATGGAAAATGAGCCTATTACCATATGAAACATATCTCCAAATTAAATTTGGTACCTTTTAATTATGATCATAACAATCAAGTTCTAGAATAATGTAAAGAAACTACTATTCAAGGCAAAAAAAATAAAAAATTATTACATACACATTTGAATATTAAAAAGATAATTTCGTAAATCTTTTTCAAGTTACTCTCTATTTAATTTTATATACAAACAAAAAGTAGTTAAAAGCATTCAATTAAAATAATATACAAACTTAAATTGAAAAGTACAACATTAACTTCATAAGATGTGGTCTTTATTTCTTCACCATTGTCTCCTTCTTGGTATATTTCTTGGATACCTAATAGGATAAACACAACATTAATAGAAACATAAGCAACAAATACCAAAAAATAAAAAATAAAAAAATCATAGGAGAATACACCTATTTACCTTCAATATCAGAAAAGATAAATACAATGAATACACCTATTGACCTTCCATATCACCGATTGTAATTGAATTAACTTTGTAACTCTAAATTCAATGTAAAAAACAATGAATATTTAAACTCCATGGAAGATAGCCTAGTTTACAATTATTAAGTTCATCAAAAGAGGAAGTAAGAGCAACATAGCAAAGAATTCACACATATGATACGTGAAAAAAAAAAACTATAGTGTTAAAGACCTATGCTTTTAATGCTAACTCTTTAAAGTTTAAACTAACTTTTAATGTTATGTTAATTGTTTTCATGGTAGATCATTTTTTGTTTCCATAAGTAGATTATAATTTAGTTCACAAATTGTTTTTGGTTTAAAAAATCTATATTTTTCTTCGTTGTCTTACCTATTTCCACTCTTAGTTTATTTATTTATTTTATAGGTCTTTCCACTCTTAGTTTATATTCATTGAAGCACTTCATTACTAAATAATTAACTATCTAATTTTAATAATATTATAGACATGAAATTTATGAGAAATAGTTAATAATATTAAAATGCAACCCTCATGATAGCTTGTTAATTTTCTTAATTCTTTTCTATTTTTTATTTTTTATAATTCTTATATCTGAATACAATATATGCATATAAATACATCTTTTTGATAGTTAATATGCTTACATAAGCAGATTTGATATAAATTTGGGTTCTCTAAAAACATAGATCATGTTATTCCTTGAAAGTGATAAAAACAAAAATAAAAATAGAGAACATTGAATTGACAATATTGATTTTAACTTTCCCCAATCAAAATAAGCACCTGGCCATGCTCTCATGTTCTTAAGTTCTACTTTGTAAAATCAAGAAAATTGTTGATGACCTAAAAAAAAAAAAAGATAATGATAGATTAGAATATCAGTTAGTAATCATGATAAAGCATAGACAATTCACATCCATTATATAAAAATTTTCAAATATATGTTTTACAATTGCTTTAATGGAGATTCTATTGCCCATAATATTCAACATATGGAACCATCCTAAATTCAAACTACAACAAAATAAAAGGTGGAACCAACCACCCAAATTTGCTGCAAAGCTAGAAGCGATATAGCAAAGAACTACTTTTCTTAAAGCAGTAAAGCTAAATAATTTGCAGTCATCACAAGAATAGTTAACCATTTTCATTTGGAGGATTTAATATAAAATTAGGGAAAAACTTGATAGTGTCCTAACTAGTGGGTAAAAGTGATTGGAGGGATAAATTAGAAGCTTCTCCAATTTCAAGTAGAACTTGCATAGAGCAAGACAAAACAAAACAAAGTAACATGAAATGTAATTGCAAGCAAGACTTGCTCCATGTTCGTTGATGCAGGATGTCAAAGATAATGATGTCCCAGAGACATCTCAAATAGAACTTCCATCATAATTTACAACACTGTAAACAAGGTCCACTTTATGATGAATGAACTCATTCTCCCATGTTTTTATCAAGAGCAGTTTCATTCAAGTCAACCCCTCACTACTTTCTGCTTTCAATCTTAAATTAAAATATCTATTATCAAGATATCATTTTTAAGAATTCCCCAACCAAACTAAACTTTTTACAAGAAACTAAATCCAGAGCACAAACACTTTGCTTGAGAAAATGAGACATCAATTAATTGAATTGTTTATCCTATAGTCTCATAAAAGACAGAAACGATTGTAAGGAATAAAATCCAACAAATTAAATGAAATGCAATGTTTAAAATACCTCCCATGTGAATCAAAAATATAATATACAGAACATTGTCTTCATTCTTGTCTTTTATAGAATATAGAGCTTTCATGTAATTACATCCACAAATCATTAAAAATAGTAAAGAAAAAACAATACTAAAATTTGGAACTTGTTATCTGAGAATATATTAGAATATTATAAACCTATCTAGTTACCTTACATAAAAACCCATGAAATGTTCCATTTTTTTCATTCTCGTTCAAAACCCATTTCCGTGCATTCGATGTACAAACAAACTAAGAGTAAGGAATCTTAAATTACAATGTGAAACTCATTATCTTGAACAAGAAAACACCAGTAACTACTCAGGCTTAAAGAATGCGAATGTTCCAAGTAATTTTGAGGAATTTTACCTTTTTTGCTCACTATCACTAAGGGATTTTGAACCAAAAAAACCCAAAATAATTACAAAGCAAATTTTCTCACCTATCAAACATGCCAAAATCATAAAAACATGAAAAATACCAAAATAGATTGAGGAGATCTGAGATCTATAATCATGAATCACTATGACATGGTCCTCGTGGCAGTGGTCAGAGAAACAATGGCGTCCTCGACAAAGAAGATGGTTGTCGACGGCAAAGGAGCACGATCGGGGCCTATGGTACGATTAAGGATGAAAGAGCGAGAAAAGTGACTTTGATGTCGGTGAGGAGTTGTTGTGGTGAGAAACTCTGACATCAAGGCAGCACGATGTGGACGTTACTAGCCCATGGTGGCATTAGAGAAGCTGTGACAATGGAACTACCTCAAGTGAGGAAGAAGTAAGAAAAGGGGAAAGAAAGAAAGGAAAAGAAGATGAAGAAGAATGAAAAATACGTGTTTGGATGAAGAGAAAATAGAAGAAAACCAGAGAGAAAATAGGCGGGAGAGAGAAGGTCGTGAAAAAAAACAGAGGGGGAATATAGGGCCTAAAAAAAGCTTATATGGGTCATTCCAAAAAAACCTAAAATACTTAGGTAGAGCTTCAACAATTGGGTGGAATGGAATGCTCCAAACTTAGTATAAAAATATTAAGGTAAAAAAACATACCAAAAATTCAAAGGAGTGGGTTGTGCATATATATAAAACTTAATGTTATTATTATAAAGACACAATTTTAATATTTTCTTTTATTGTTTTAATAGACTATAATTATTCAAAATTTTCCAAAATTGTCTAACATAAGGATGGTGTTTTATAATAATTCCTAAATTTTCTTAAACTACCATTCCTAAGTGTTAAAATTACCAAAAATAATTAGAACTTTATCTTATATTCCTTATTGAAACCTTTATATTCTTTAATAAAATTTCAATTTATGTTGATATTATATTCTACTAATAAAACCTCAATTTATATTATAAAAGAATGCATGAAGAAAAATTCAATCCCTTTAATAAAACCTCAATTTATTGTGAGGATATATTATCTAATAAAATCCCCTAATGTAATAAAAGAATGCAAGAAAAAAAAAATCTCCTTTCTACATGATTACTACTCAAAAAATGCATTTTTATAAGCTTAAACTTAATTGTATTAAACACTTTGGAGTAATAGTTAGACCTTTTTATCCCAATTGGCATGTTAACGACCTAGCAAATGTTACTAACCAATTTTTGGTAAGTTTTAGTATTTTTGGTAGCTTTTTTATCACTGAAACAGGCCAAGATTGAGGGAGAGTTTTGTGCAAGCTATGACAAGGCAAGTTGAAGATCAATCACATGAAGAATCCGAGCTTTGGAGCACTTCAAAATCCCTTGCCAAACTTGGCAAGGGGTTGCCAAAACTATCATTAGTAAGATGGAGGAAAATAGAGCCTTTCGCAAGGCAAAATCCTCAATTTGGCAGGGTGTGCCAAAATTTCGCAGGATGTGCCAAAATTTCGCAGGGTGTACCAAAATCACTATGTGCACATCGACCTTCGGGATTTTTCTCAAGAATTGTAATTTTTCCTTTTTACTCCTTTTGTATTAGATAAATGACATTAGGGTATGTTTAGGAACTATTTATAGGGGTTGGAAAACTTCTCAAAGGAGGCTTCTCAATCAATCTTATTTTCATTAAAAACTAACTTTCAAAAAGGAAATTACAATTTCTTCTTTCATTAATGTCATGTGTACAATGAAAACCCATCCCTATAGACGATCCTAGAGCCACTATACTATAATAGCTTTGTCTTTGCTACCCTAGTATAACGTGTTGTAGGTTTTATAAATGTTTTGATAAACACCCGATTGGGCACAAATCACTACACCTTTTTCATATGATAAGTCCAAAACGATTTTCAAATGGTGGGTTTTAGAAAAAAAAATAAAAAAATTACCAAGGTAAATTTTTTTTTCTATATATTGATGTCAACATTGATAGATTAAAAAAATTTAGGCATATTTTCACTTACAAATTTTTGTGAAAGTGACACTATCAAATATTCTAACATTAACATATGAATTTATTAAATATTTATTTATTTATAAATTTTCTATGAAGGTTATATTATAATAAATCACATAATTTAGCAAATGAATATATGGTATTATTGCTTTTTATTTAGGTACTTCACATCAAGGATGGAAATATCAGTAATCACGGATATATCGGTAGTTTGATTTTACGGATATATCGGAGATATATCAACGAATATTTTGATACAAAATATTGATTTAAAATTGATCAAATCTTTTGAAAATGTAAAATAAAGCTCTTAAAAATGAAATTAGATTTATAATAGACATTTTAAAGTTGTTTTGTTGAAGAAATTAACATATATATATATATATATAAGTGTACATTGATTATTAAATTACATCAAATATTATTCGATAATAATATTGTGATATTTGATTATAATATGTTTAATTTTAAAATATATTTAATATTAAAATTATGATATATTTAATTTAATTGTATAAAATGATATAAAATAAATGATGATAAATGTATAATTTTTTAATATTTAATTAATATATTAATGATATTAAAAACTTTTTGTTACTCAATTAAATGAAATTTTTTTAATTTAATTATAAAATAATTATAATTAATTTGTTGTTTAAAGTATTGTTTTAATATTTTGTGTATATGAAAACTTTTAATATATGTATATATAGTGTAGGATTATTAATGAGGGGTACATTTGCCTCAATGGTAATGTGGATACTCCCTCAACCAAAAGGTTCAACTCCCCCGGGCAGCAAGTAAATAGCTCATTTTTGAGCTTTGACTTGGTCAACACTAATCTTTGCCTTGGTCAACACGGGTGTTGACCACACATTTATGTGGAAAATTTTGTTTTCCTCCATGCTTCACATATGAGTAAATTAATTATATTTTGATTTATAATTTTTTTTGTCAAGATTACATCATCATTAAGTTATGGAAAAATTTAGTGTATATATATATATATGTCAGCATTGCTTTCATTTAGATATCTTAACATATGAACATATTAAATATACGTTCACTTATATATTATTTGTCAAGGTTGTATCATCATAAGTCATAGAAGAATTTAACAAATTTTATATATGTCATTATTGGTTTGAACTAAGTTGCATATGTCATAGTTGTTCATTTAAATAGACAATATTGACATATATTACCTTAAGTCAAGATAATATATGTCATGAATGGTATTTTTTCTTGTAGTGAGACAATCACTAGTATTGTAAGCACCTAAGTTGGGTGAAATTTGTTTGAAAAACATAGAATCAAACCCTAACCTTGATCAACCCCATAAGACCATCTAGTCAATAGTTGAGGACAACAAACTTAAGACAAATTTTCTTTTACAACTAATTTTATTACAATTGATTCCTAGCAAAGATGTACTGTGTTTGAGACAAATTTGAGGATTGTACTATGCTTTTATTTATTCTATATAGTAACTTAGTAGTTGATAACTTCTTGATATAAGATACTTGTTTGAGTCATTTGCATTTTGAGTCTCAATTACTTGTATTGTAAGCACCTAAGCGGGGTGGAATTTGTCTTAAAGACAGAGTGATCAATCTCTAACCTTGATCAACCCCAGAAGACCATCTAGTCAATAGTTGGGGACAACAAACTTAAGACAAATTTTCTTTTGCAACTAATTTTATCACAATTGATTTTTAGTGAAGATGTACTATGTTTTAGACAAATTTGAGGATTGTACTATGTTTTTATTTGTTTTATACAGTAATTGATAATCTCTTGATATAAGATACTAGTTCGAGTTATTTGCATATTGAGTCTCTAAGTTTGAAGTGTAAAATAATCATCATGACCTTAAAGTGGATCTTGGGATGTGACATGTACAACTAAATGGAGCATTGATAAAGACAGAAATAAAATAGATATCGTAGTATTTCTTAAGCTATGAAACTCATTTATCTAATTTGGTCATGATATTGAACCACATGCAAATAACACAATACACAAATATTCAAATTGTATTTTTAATTTTCATAAATATTCTAGATAGTTTTAATTACTGTTTTTTTGTCTTCAAAAACAAAAATCAAAAGAAAGGAAAATTTATCTATTTTTTTAGAATCCTTTACTAATTTCAATGGTTTATGGATAGGACATGGACGAGTTACAAGTGTTAATTTTTTTATTTGAAAAAGTTTTAAAATCAAATAAATTTGTATACCTTTATATTTTAATTTTTTTAAAATTATAAAAGTACAAATTAACAAACATGAGTATGGACTTCTAGTTTTGTTCCAGTAAGTATGATATTGCTTCATTTACATTTTTCAATTATCATTATCATTATTTTTAAATTAATTTTATTTTAATTCCATATTTAATACTTTTGTTTCCACTTACCCTTACTCTTTTCTAGAATGACAAGAGGGTGTGTTTTTCCGGCTACCTCGTCCCATCCTTAATAAATTAGATTTGGGATGAAGAGAATTGGGTTGATGGTTGGTTTAAGAATTTTTTAAAACAAAATATTTTTTATCATTCATAAATTTCAATATACTCATGTACTCCAGATTGAAAATTAGGGTTAGAAAAGTAATCCTCCTCGATTGGCGTAAGTTTAGAAGAGCCCTAGTTGTAACCCTAGAATCGATTTGTTTGGTTGTATTCTTATTAGTTGTCTGTTTTACTTCTCTCTAACAAGGCCTTCATGATATACTTTTGAACTCTTATGACTGAATTAATACTCACCAATCAACTGTATATTTGTCACACCAATAAATATGGTTGTAAAATGATATAAAATCAATGACTAAAAGATAGAAAACTATTCGTTAGAAGTAAATTTTATGGGTTAGCGTCCTTAAATATGACTTGGGTGTGTTATAAATACAAGTTTATGTCAAAAAAATTATTATGAAACACTCAAACATGCTGTGTTGAGGTGTGGTGAGAGCTACGAGGTGGAGAAACAATTCAAGGTGACTTTCGATCAAATCTAGTATGCAACTTATAATAACTAATTACTAGGAGAAAAATCCTAAGAACAAACCTAAGTGACTAAACTATGTCCGATGGCAGAAGTTTATCTCCTCAATTTGATCTGCAAACAAATGTTTTATTAAAAATTCCCTCTTGTGGTCCACCAAAGATTTTCTTTCAAATGTCTGCAGCTGCATGTTCAAACCACGTCTGTTGGCGTCAGTTTTTAAATGAATTAGATTTCATAGGACAAATTTCCGATCAAATCCCAAGGGATTGGTAGCGTATGATCTCCTATTAGAACCGAACTTTTACATCGGAAACTGTAAATTATTTTGTCTTGAGTCATTTTCCTTGACTAATCTCATAGACTGAGAAAGCAAAAGGTGACCATGTCCGTTGGCGTCAGTTTATCTCCTCAATCTGACCTGACTCCATGCTCTTAGAACAAAGAACGTTGCCTCTACAACTCCCGGCGGATCCTATGAGATGCTGCTTCAGTTTATCTCCTCAAACTGATCAACTGAAGGCAACTCTCTTTCTATAAATTTGCCTCACCATTATGAAGCAAGCTCAGCCAAGCATTTGATAACAAGCACTTTGTTTCTTCAAGGTCTCAATCTTCTCTTCACAGCTTGCTTTCACTGGGGAGAGCTTCCCTGGTTTTTTTTTGCAGTCATTGTATTTATTTATTTGTTTTCTTATAGTATATTTCATGGAAACAGCTTTATTGGGTCAATTTCTTCCATATCTGCAGGGAAATCCGTAATGGAAAGATCATGGACCGAAGAAGAAGACCTCAAGCTCATTGAATGTATAAACAAATGGAAAACCGAATGTCAAACCAAAAATCGCCCTCTATCTTGGCTAGAAATCGCAATGCTGACAGGGCTGCCGAGGAGTGGTTCGAGTTGTAGGAAGAGATGGGAATATTTGAAGAATAAGCCTTGAGTTTGCTGCATGGTCATGAATGCATCTTAGAATAAATCTGGGCTTCGTATTTTGTTGAAGCGTTAGACCCATTAATTTCTGCATAATATAATGGTTGGCTTATTGTACTCACCGATGAAATTATTCATCTTATAATAAACATGTGTTTTCTATTATGTTGAAGGGTTAGACCCATGATTTGTGACCATCCATTTGAAGGAAATATAACAAATAAAACCTCAACTGTGAACGACATAAAAAGTAATTTCGCATACAATAAAAATTAAATTAAGTGTAAATAAATCCACCATTCTTACATTATTAGTTTTAAATTTTATTTATTGTTTTAATTATATTATGAAAGAGTTTATAACTCAAAAAAGAAAAAAAAAAGAAAAGAAAAGAAAAGGAAAAAGGAAAACGAGATAATGAGTATTGAGCACTGTTCTTATAACCACCTTCAAGATAAAAATCCAAAGCCATCAGGGCCTTTCATTATTATAAACAACAAAAAATAAAGTCTCAGTAGCTTAAATTATTTTTAATATTGATTTTTGAAATATTTTGATCAACCAATTCAAATAAATTTATAAAATTTCATGTATCATTTGTTTAACATGACTGAAGTCTATTGGTTCAGAATGTAAACAAAAATATTTTTAATTGCAATACATATATAAATAAATACATACATTATATATATATATATATATATATATATATATCATGTTTTCTATTATAATTTAAATAAGATAAATAATTATTTATTATTAAAAATAAGAACAATATTTAGATTAATATTTTAATAATAACATTGTAAATAATAAAGTAAATACTATATAAAATAGAAAAAAACAATGGAAAAAAATTATAAAAGGAAATGCTAACTTTTCAT
>JAAKHE010001049.1:32204-65747 GCA_011039315.1 Vitis labrusca
ACCACAATATTGATCCAAATGCAAGCTCAAGCTCAAGCTCGATTCCTATACTGGTTTCAGCCTCACAAGAAATTGCCAACCCTTGGTCCACTTCTGAATTAGTCTACCCAGAATTTCCAAGGGGTATCTCCCGAGTGATGATGAGACTATCCATCACTCTTTCGGGGGAGATTACTTTGGGTTTGAGCCCACACAACTCTTTGATTTCAACCACAATATTGATCCAAATGCAAGCTCAGGCTCGATTCCTCCACCGGTTTCAACCTCTCAAGAAATTGCCAACCCTTGGTCCACTTCTGAATTAGCCAACCCAGAATTTCCAAGGGGATATCTTCTGAGTGATGATGAGACTATCCATCACTCTTTCAGGGGAGATTACTTTGGGTTTGAGCCCACACAACTCTTTGATTTCAACCACAATATTGATCCAAATGCAAGCTCAGGCTCGATTCCTACACTGGTTTCAGCCTCACAAGAAATCACCAACCCTTGGTCCACTTCTGAATTAGTCTACCCAGAATTTCCAAGGGGGTATCTCCCGAGTGATGATGAGACTATCCATCACTCTTTCGGGGGAGATTACTTTGGGTTCGAGCCCACACAACTCTTTGATTTGAACCACAATATTGATCCAAATGCAAGCTCAGGCTCGATTCCTTCACCAGTTTCAACCTCTCAAGAAATTGCCAACCCTTGGTCCACTTCTGAATTAGCCAACCCAGAATTTCCAAGGGGATATCTTCTGAGTGATGATGAGACTATCCATCACTCTTTTAGGGGAGATTACTTTGGGTTTGAGCCCACACAACTCTTTGATTTCAACCACAATATTGATCCAAATGCAAGCTCAGGCTCGATTCCTACACTGGTTTCAGCCTCACAAGAAATCGCCAACCCTTGGTCCACTTCTGAATTAGTCTACCCAGAATTTCCAAGGGGGTATCTCCCAAGTGATGATGAGACTATCCATCACTCTTTCGGGGGAGATTACTTTGGGTTTGAGCCCACACAACTCTTTGATTTCAACCACAATATTGATCCAAATGCAAGCTCAGGCTCGATTCCTCCACCGGTTTCAACCTCTCAAGAAATTGCCAACCCTTGGTCCACTTCTGAATTAGCCAACCCAGAATTTCCAAGGGGATATCTTCCGAGTGATGATGAGAATATCCATCACTCTTTCGGGGGAGATTACTTTGAACCTTGGATTCCTGGACCATTTTCAGCCTCACTGGAGAGCGAGTTCATGCCAACTGAAGACATTACTAGATTTTAGTTTGCTTGAAAAAATATATAGAACTTTCTACCAGTCATTATGCATAAGTTCCACATAGTAGATATATAGACACACAGGCTTGTGTGTTTGATCCATGTTCATGAATACATCTTATAATAAAGCTATGTTACTATTATGTTGAAGGGTTATTAGACGGTTATCAGACCTATTAATGTTATAAAAGTCTTCAATTTTATCTTCTCGCTGTTATTGGTGGTCACTGGTCAAACATAGAATTCTCTTCGATTTAAAAAGTAATAGATAGACAAGAAGTGTATGTTTTGTATCTAAAGTAGTACTACTAATGGCATAAATAGCATACCTGGTGGATGGTCGTAGAAACCGGGAAGAACTTAGTTGTTTTTTGAGCAAGGCAATGAAATTAATCATAGCTAATAATACAACCTCACTTCTTTGTTCCATTTTTGCAATTGCAATACCACATATTATCATAATCTCACCTTTCTTTCTGGTGGGTTTGGGAAAATTTCTCTTTAACATTGATCATAGCTGGGTTAAAAACTTAAAATCATAATCCAATAGATTTTTGGCAGCTGATTTTGCTTTACCTTAATTTTAGCTTTAGCTCCATTTAGGAAGAAAAAAAAAAAAGAAAAAGTATGAAAAGTATGTGGTAGAAATTAAAAAACAAGAAAAGGGTATGAAAAGTATATGGTGGAACAACGAGATTGGAGAATTCTTGATAATATATATATTTTTTAACATGTTATAGTTGATCATACCTTTTCAACATTGAATGTTTACTATTTTAATGTAAAATTTTTTTTAAATAATTTTTACTTTATAAAACATGTCATGCTAGACCCTTCTTTACATGTTTTCAATGCATGATGCTCATTTCTATTGTTAGTAGGTATTGAGAAGAATTGTTTGATGCATATACACTTATATTAATCATTTAGACGTGTTTTAAAATCGTAAGAACTCTACATCAAAGTCGATCCTTGGCTTTGATGTAGTCCTTTGTCTATCCCATCTACTAAGAATATCAATTTATAATACTTTAAATCATTTTTTTTATTTTTTAAAAAGGTAACACTAAATATATCTTCTATAAATAAAATTAAAATTATTTTTGTGAACAAGATGGAAAGAATTGAACAACATTTTTTTTAAGATAATAAAATGAAAATCATTTTCCAATAACAAAATTTAAATTTATTAATTTTATTTTTTTCACAAGTAAAAAAAATCCCTCCCAAAAACATTGCATTCAAATATTTCATTATAATTAAATGCATATTTGTGGAATAATTTTATCATATCGTGTGTTGAGTTTCCAGAAAGTTGGCATTTTGCTAATGCTGTCCCAACCATAGAGCAGAGATCTGAAAGGATTGAACAAATTGTTCAATATCCTGATAGAGGAGGAGATCTAATTTTCTCCAACTCTTTCCGTCATTCTAGCAATCCTAGAATTTCATATTATGAGCCCTTTAGAGCTTCAAGCTCATCTATCCCAGCAAGGACCACTAGGGAAGATGAAGGTTCCAGTTCAGCAAACCCTAAAAACATTAAGCTAACAGGTGTTAGAAGTCACACCAACTTGGCCAGACCCTTTTACATAGAGGAAAAGGAGTCTACATAGGAGTCACAATAGGATGATCGAGTCCCCTAGTATGTCTCTTACGTATTCCCAAATGATTAACACCATAAGCTTTGATGATGAGGACTTTGAGATCAACAAGGATCTCTTAAGAAAGGACTTCTATTCTGAAGCCAATAAGGAAAGAAAAGATTGGTTCTTTAGCACTGTCCCTAAAGACATTAGAACTAGCTACTAAGAGGAATTCTATGCCTACTTAAGACAAGAAAAGAAAAACATTAAGTTTTGGATCTGGTTTGAACTCTTCAAACAAGAGGAATATCTAGGCTATCCCTGTAAGTATATTAATAACACATCTACAAAAGCTAAGATATAGAAAAATAGTGATAACATTGTCATAAAATCTATTCATCCTCTTGAAGCCAAGATTGAGAAGGATATTAATGGAACCATTGTTAGTGCTTTTCCTTTTAAGACCAAGCTAGAAGATAAGGGGACTGCTAGTGTAGTTGATATTAGGAGAATCATGGAACAAAACAACTACACTAATGTGTTTCTCTTAACCCTAGGTAACCAACTTAGTAGGGTTGAGGATATTTTGGAAACTCAAGGTCACATTAAGAATTCTTTTGTCAAAAATGACAATAAGCCTTAGTTCAAGCCTTTTGAATTTTCTAAAAAAAATTCAAGAAAACCCTCATATAGATCAAGCCTTCATTGATAGAATCAACCAAAAGGTTAAAGGCAGCCTTGTTATCCCTGAAACACCTCAGGCTTCCCATAGAAGAATCAATTTGGTTAAGTAGAGCTTTAGTACTGTTACTAAGGATAATGGACTAATTAAGCCAACCAATGACCAAGCAATCTCTAAGATTAAGGACCATTGCAATAGCCAACCAAAACCTATAAATACCTTAAGTCAAAACCTTGCTTTAGATGCCTTAACTATTAAGGATATTTAAGAAGAAGTAAAGCAGTATAAGAATGATATTAAGGACTTAAGACAACCTACAAGTTTAGGGGTTTTTTCCCTCTATGATCAAATCAACAAGGTTGGTATTTACCATAGCAATCCTAACCAAGAAAATTTTCAAGAAATTCTTAAATCTTCACAAGACAATGATAAAGGGGCAGAGCCATACTTGAATATTATTAGTAGGGTTATTTTCCAGAGTTGGGATGTCTCCCTTACTATAGTAATTAAGAATAAATTGCCATTGATATTATTGCTTTGATTGATTCAGGGGCAGCTTTGAATTGTCTTCAAAAAGGTCTTGTACCTACCTGGCTTTATGAAAAAACCAAACAAACTCTTTTTGGAGCCAATGGTAAAGAACTTACTATTAAATATAAGCTGTCAGATGCTCATACTTGTAATCAAGGCATTTGCATTAAGCAAACTTTCATTCTAGTTAAGGATCTTAAGGAGAAAGCTCTCATTGGAATCCCATTTTTAAGCTCTATCTTTCCCATGTGGGTAGATAATCAAGGTATAAGAACAAAGCTTTTAGATAAAGAAATTCTCTTTGAATTTGCCAGCCCACCGATGAAAGAAATATAAACACCTTAAGAGATCAAGTGATCATGGCTAAGAAAACCATGTTAATATCTTAAAATAAGAAATTAATATGGTTAGAATAGAATATCAATTGAAAATTAAGAAAACCTAAGATGCGATAGAAAGAATTAAGGATAAGATTGTTAGAGAAGTTTGCTCTAACATCCCTAATGCGTTTTGGCATAGGAAACAACATGAGGTAGAATTACCTTATGAACCAGACTTTAGTGAGAAGAATATTTCCACTAAAGCAAGGTTGATCCAAATGAACAACGAATTGTTAAGTTATTGTGAAAAAGAAATCCAGGATCTTCTAGACAAGAAGTTGGTAAGGAAGTCTAAGTCCCCTTGGAGTTGTTCAACTTTTTATGTCCTGAAACAAGCTGAATTAGAAAGAGGAACTCCCAGATTAGTCATCAATTATAAGCTTCTTAATGATGCATTAAGATGGATTAGGTATCCTATTCCAAACAAGAAGGACCTCCTTCAAAGGTTAGTCAATTCCAGGGTTTTCTCTAAGTTTGACATGAAATCAGGATTTTGGCAAATCTAGATTGCAGAAAAAGATAGGTATAAGACAACCTTTGTGGTCCCATTTGGACATTATGAGTGGAATATAATGCCCTTTGGTCTTAAGAATGCACCATCATAATTCCATAATATAATGAATGAAATCTTTAACTAGTTTTCTGATTTCATCATTGTCTATATTGATGATGTTTTGGTTTACTCTAATTCTGTAGAACAGCATTGGAAACATCTCAATATATTTATTGAGACCATTAAAATTAATGGTCTAAGCTTGTTAGCCACTAAGATTAACCTTTTTCAGACTAAAGTAAGATTCCTAGGTCATCATATTCACCAAGGAACAATCACTCCCATTCAAAGATCTTTAGAGTTTGCTGATAAGTTTCCTGATGAGATCAAAGATAAGAAACAACTGCAACGTTTCTTAGGAAGCCTTAATTATGTGTTAGATTTTATACAGGATTTAAGCCAGCTTTGTGCCCATTTAAGACAAAGACTTAAGAAAAATCTAGTACCTTGGAATGAGGATCATACCAAGATTGTCAAAATTTTCAAGTCTAGAGTTAAGACCCACTATGTCTTGCCTTAGCTAACCCAAAAGCCTTTAAGATTGTTGAGATTGATGCCTTAGACATAGGTTATGGTGGAATTCTTAAGTAGAATATTGATAACCAAGAAAGGTTGGTTAAATATACTTCAGGAACTTGGAATAATGTCCAACTCAACTATAGTACCATCAAAAAAGAGATTTTAAGCATTGTTTTGTGCATTTCAAAATTTCAAGATGATATTTTGAACCAATAATTTTTATTAAGAGTTGATTGCATATCTGCAAAATCAGTTTTATAAAAGGATGTTAAGAATATAGCTTCTAAGCATATTTTTGCTAGATGGCAAACTATTTTAAGCAATTTTGATTTTCAAATCAAATATATTAAAGGAGATAATAACTCAATCCCTGATTTCTTAACTCGTAAAATTTTGCAGGATTCATAAGAGCATGGCCTCCAAAAAAGAAAAACAATCTTTTAAGAAATCATAAGTCTCTATGAGACCTCATTCAACCTTATCTGAGAAATTCACGCCTTTGTATTATGATCATTTTGATGTCACTGGATCCTGTAGCTCCTTTTTGGATCCTATTCCTCCAACAACTCTTAAGCATCCTTCTTCCCCTAACATGGATAAAGGAAACATTACGGATTCTCTACCTTTTGTGGATGATTCTTTTCCCATAAATTCATCTTCTATTGATACTAACCCCTTATCTGTTTATAAAAGTCTTTGTGATTTGTAGGACAGATGCAAAGCTTTGGAAATAAAGCTAGAATTAGCTAACTTTCCTAGAGCACATCCTGATAAGAATAAGCACCAAGCCCCATTTTCTCCACTGGAAAATGGAGAGAATAAGCAGTTCACCCTACTGGTGAATGTGAAAAAATTAAGTGAGAAAGAGTGGAGTTGCCTCAATATAAGAATGTATTTTCATAAGCAGCAGATTTTATACTCTCTTAAGCAAGACGATGTTAGTCTTCTAATCTATGAAAAAGCCAAGGCCCTTGCAGAGGAAAAACAAGTTTTTATCTCAGCCTATCTTCAAGACCTTCACATCTATCTTTCTGCCATACCTGGTCTTTGGGTTCTAGGTTTAAATTTCGTTAAAGATATGGAGTTTGACAACTCTAAGATTTGAAAAAGCATTAGTGAGCCTCTTCTCCATCAACAAGATAGCACATAGTTTTGTAACTGCAACAGAAATTTTACTATTAGCAGACTTTGCATTAACTTACAATATTATCAGCCAATCAACCTCGCTTTTAAAAATGAAATTTTAACCCTAACCCCTGAACTTCTTCTTGATTATGGGTTAGTTCACCAACCAAGCAAGCAATTTCGGAAGAAAAATCAACTTGGGATTAATTCAAGGTTTTAAGATGAACAAAAAGTTTGTTGATGCCATTATTATCAGCAAAGCCCCTGAATGGATTTCTGATGGTAGTCTTCTCCCAGCACAACATTATATTTCTCTTCATTATCAGAATAGGAGACCTACTCTTTTGTCTTATCCTTTGGAACAGTCCGATATCTATGCTGAGCCACTTATTAAGCAAATCAAGCATTGGAGAGCTAGGATTATTAGCAGGGATTTTTTGGCCTATCCTAAAAATATGGGATATATTATTGCTGTAGACTCTCTTCATAAGATTTTTTGCAGTAAAAGGATTGATCCCCTACCTACCAAATCCACCACTAAAGATATGCAGCTACTAATGGAGCATCGTTCAGATTATATTCTTCCCTGATGCTTCTTCACTAGCAAGATTATTCTCCTCAATAAGCCCTTTACATCACCAAAAGCAGTTTTGTCTTCCAGTATGTGAGTACACAATTCAAGATATTGTCTGCAAGCCGTTATTCTCACCAAAAGTAAGATTCCTTGTCGGATTTGTTCAGAGCCACGGGAAGGGAAGTCGGGTTTGTTTTGGGTGTTTTAAGCTATCCTAGGTTAAGTAGCAGTGTGCCAAGGAGTGTGATCCCTGGCGGTTGAGCCCGTTGTTAGTTGGGGTAGGCGTTTGTTATGGCTGTAAGGGGTGAGGGAGGCATCTCATTAGGTCTTTCAGTATGCTATTAGGCTCTAGATTAAAACCCTAAAATGCGTTCGATTTTCAGAACCATGTCTAGGAGATCCACTGATTCTCAAGATATTGTTGTAAATAGTGAAAAGATCAATTATCCTAAGATCCAAAATGATTTAGATGATTGGAAGTTACCCAAGGTGTCTAACTAAGAAATTTATAAGAAATGAACCTTTAAGTTCTTCACAGACTACACCATTAGAACCTCTGAAATGTCAATAAGTTTAGAACAAGACAATCAAATCATAAGACTCTTAGATAGTAAGTCCATAGAAAACATAAGAAAGACGGTTATAACTTCATACATTTTGGTATGATCCAAGTTGCAGCTAAGTTTTTGACAATATTAGGTTCAAACACCTCTATTTTCATGTGTTTAAGAGATAATAGACATCTCGACTATCGAGATTCTATTATAGGTGCAGTCCAAGCTGGATTGAATGATGGCCCTATTTACTTCCAGTGTTTCCCTAACTTCATAGTTAGATTAAGAGATGTCGAGATCTTAGATTTGGTTGTTCTTCATGTTAAGAGCCATGGCTTTAAGTTCAAGGAAGGAAATAGTCTTGTTTCCATCATTACCAGATTTGCCTATAAGAGCATGACCACAAGGGTTGGATCTGGAGCTCTGTGCACCAGTTCTAAGGGAGAAACTACTCTCTTCCACTTAGATGTGATAAATATGTCCAACATCATTGTCCCCATGAAAATTAAGTGGGATGAGGTTGAGTTTCCAGAAAGTTGGCATTTTACTAATGTCGTTCCAGCCATAGAGTAGAGATCTGAAAGGATTGAACAAATTGTTCAATATCCTGATGGAGGAGGAGATCTGATTTTCTCCAACTCTTTCCGTCATTCTAGTAATCCTAGAATTTCAGACTATGAGCTCTCTAGAGTATCAAGCTCATCTATCCCAGTAAGGACCACTAGGGAAGATGAAGGTTCCAATTTAGCAAATCCTAAAAACATTAAGCTAACAGGTGTTAGAAGTCACACCAACTTGGCCAGACCCTTTTACACTAAGGATCTACACAGGAGTCACAACAGGATGAGTCCCCTAGTATGTCTCCTACGTATTCCCAAATGATTAATACCATAAGCTTTGATGATGAGGACTTTGAGATCAACAAGGATCTCTTAAGAAAGGACTTCTATTCTGAAGCCAATAAGAAAAGAAAAGATTGGTTCTTTAACACTCTCCCTAAAGCTATTAGAACCATTTACCAAGAAGAATTCTATGCTTACTTAAGACAAGAAAAGAAAAACATTAAGTTTTGGATCTGGTTTGAACTCTTTAAACAAAAGGAATATCTAGATTATCCCTATAAGCGTATAAGGGTTAAAGCCAAGGCCTTTGTAGAGGAAAAACAAGTTTTTATCTCAGCTTATCTTCAAGACCTTCACATCTATTTTTCTGCCATACCTGGTATTCGGGTTCCAAGTTTTGACAACTCTAAGATTTGCAGAAGCATTAGTGAGTCTCTTCTCCATCAATAGGATAACACACAGTTTTGCAACTGCAATAGAAATTTTACTATCAGCAGAGTTTGCATTGACCTATAATATTATCAACCAATCAGCCTCGCTTTTAGATTAAGATAAGGGAATAGTTTAATGGTTAAATCCCTTATGATAAGTTAACTTATGGTAAAATTATAAGCATTGTCATAGCTGAAGGAATTAAGTTATGCAATGACTTTAAGCTTAAGCAACAAATGAAGAATGAGCAAAAGATCTACAAGAATGAATTTGGGTCATTCTATAGCTAATTTGGTTTCAGCCAAAAGGAAACTAAGACTCTCTCTAAGCAATGAACAAATAGAAAGCCTAGCAAAGATAAGTTTTACCATAGTAAGAGAGGAACTTATGGAAACTATAGGATGAATGAAACCAAGCATTCAAGACATGTCCAAAGAAGAATAAACAAAGAAGCCCAGAAGAAGGAATAAACTCCTTTAGATTCCAAGCCAATCATTTGTTTCAAGTGTGGCAAGGTCAGCCACTATAAGAAAGATTGTAAGGTTAAGCAAAAAATTAACAATCTTAATGATTCTTGCCTAGTTGGGTATTTTTATCAAAAATATTTATAAATCCTATGACCTTATACTGGTGTAGCAAAACTACTATAGTATAGCAGCTCTAGGGTCGAACTTTGGGATGGATTTTCACTCTACCAGTGATAGACTCAAGATTAGAAATTGAGTCTGATGATTTCCTTTGTCAAAAACTTAAAGTTTAAAAGAAAATAAAATTTGTTTTGAAAGTGGTGTTTGGAACTAAACTAACATAGAACTAGATACAAATGGAAGAAAGAAAGTCTCCCTGAGCTAAAGGTTGCTAGGATCAAGTTCAAAATGCAAAGTGGGAAATTCCGGATTTTTCTCCTCGTATTGGGGACAACAACATAAAGGATGGTTGTTTCCCAAACTGGTATAGGTTTAATAGTGAAGATTTAATCCATAAAAAGTCAATAGAAATGGTAGTCAAGTTCCATTAATGGCTTTAAACACTATGGGTCTTCATCTTGAGCCACTTTCCAATAGCTCGTACATGATAACTAATGGTCTGATGTGGATCTAGCAATAAGTATCCATAGAGACCTAAAGCTTATCATGTATTGGCCATTCAAAGTGATTCTAAGGGATTTAAAGCAAAACTTTAGATTTAAAAGCCATTTATGAACTCCAACTACCTGTATTTAATGCACGAGAGTTTTCCACTTTTGCATCTGGACTTTTCACCTAGCTTCCTTCACTCCAAGAAACCAAAGGTTTAGCCTCTCATCCTTTGGGAAAACATCCTCAGAGGTTGTTTGGCTTCCAAGAAAAAGAAAATAATAAAACAATCAAAATGAGAAGGTAAGGCAGAGCAAAGGCTCTGTATTTTACTTCCTTGCAAAAATGTACAAAGGTTCGTCTCTCTGAGAACAAGCTCCCGAGAGTGTTTTTATAGGAAGGTAACTTACCCTTCCTTGAATACTTCCTAGCTAAGGAATTACATGAGTGGCTGAATACAAGGAGAAAATGGAGATTTAGACACAAAATATCAGAAGAAAAAGAGTCGGTGCACAAATATACCAGTTTCGCACGTTGCATGGTGACTTGCGAAAATTTCGCAAGTTGATTTCGCAACTTAGAATCCCCTTTCGCATGTTGAGATCCAAGTTCACAAGTTTCAAAATCACTTTCGCATGTTGGACTTCACCGCGAATGCACAGCTGCCATCCACTTTAAATTTCGCACGTTGGAGTTCCAATTTCGCAAGGTGCGAAATTATCCCTTAGCTTGATGCAGTTGTCTTCCGAAGGCCATATCTTCCTCATTTCAGCTCCAAATCGTAAAAAGTTTGAAGCGTTGGATTCTTGACTTCCTGAGCTTTGAAATGGTATATAGCATGTAAAAAATGGACTTCGGAAAGTGCTCCAAAAGTGCGAAGGAAGACTACAGCTGCTGTCCTCTGTTTTCTTCACTCTGTTTTTCCTCTCTCCATTGCTCTTTCCTTGCATACTTTGAACGACTAAGGAAAAGGACTATGAGGCTCCAAAGCTTGGTTTCTTCATGAATTTGAGCTTCCAAAAGCTTTGCCATGAACTATATAGAGCTCTCCCTCATTCTTAAATTGCTTTGGTGAGCAAAAAGCTATCAAAAACACCAAAACTTAACACAATTTGATTAGAAACGATTGCAAGGGTCCCTAACATGCCAATTGAGTTAAAAGGTAATAATTACTACTCAAGGGTGTTTAAAAGAGCTAATTACAAGCTACAAAATAGCGTGTTTTGAGTAGTAATCACTTAATGTCCCAGAAGATTTAAAAAATATGCTTTGTGAAGTCTTATTAAAAACTTCAGAATCTGAATCAAGGACTGATTCAGATAATGAAGATGATATTAATCAACTAGACAATAGTGGCGAAGTTTCTACCCAATCTTCTAGTGACCAAGAAGAATGTATTAAGGGTAATTGTAATTGCCGTCCTAAGACCATAAATGTCATAAGTCAAGATCAGGAACTTGTCCTAGATATTTTAAGAAAATTAAAGATGAAAAAACTAAGCAAGATCTTTATGAAGTATTTAAGAAATCAGTTGTTAAGCCAAAAGTTAAGAAAACCATAAATCCTTATAACCTTAATGAAATCTTAAGTAGGTTTGACCAACAGTCTCCCAAAGAAGAAAACATTAAGGAACTTCTTGATGAAGTCAGACAGTATAGGAAAGAAATTAAGGATTTAAGACAATTCACAAGTTTAGGTTTCTCAGACCTCCAAGGACAAATCAATAGAATTGTTAATAACTAGGAAAACCCAATGGATGTTCCAGAATCTTCACAAATTAATGATGATGAGATAGATGCCTTTTTGAATACTGTTAGTAGGGTTATCTTCCAAATGTGAGAAGTCTTCCTTACTATAGTAGTCAAAGATAAATTTGTCTTTGATATTATTGCTCTAATTGATTCAGGTGCAATAAAAAATTGCCTTTAAGAAGGTCTTGTACCTATTCCTTTATGTGAAGAGACTAGTCAGTCTCTATTTGGAGCCAATGGCAAAAGGCTTGCCATTAAGTATAAATTAACAGATGTTCATATCCGTAACCATGACATCTGTATTAAGCAAACCTTCATTCTTGTTAAGGATCTTAAGGAGAAAGCCCTCCGAGGAATCCCTTTCTTAAGTTCTATTTATCCCATGTGGGTAGATAACCAAGGTATAAAAACAAAGCTCTTAGATAAGGAAATTCTTTTTGAATTTGCCAATCCTCTTACTATAAACATCACTCATTGTGATCAAGAAATTAATCTTGTTGGAATTGATGTTCCACCTAAGATATTAGGTACCCAACTCATTCATAACCTCATTAAAAATGATATTTTAAGCATTTCTTTATGCATTTCAAAATTTTACAAAGATGTTTTAAATCAAGGGTTTGTTTTAAGAATTGTTTTCACATTTGAGAAAACAGTTAAATATATAGCTTTTAAGCATGATTGGAAAATTATTTTAAACCCTAATTTTCAAATTAAGTTTATTAAAGGAGAAAATTCCATTCCTAATCACTTAACTCGTGAAATTTTCAGGGTTCATGAGATCATGGCCCCTAAAAAGAATACCCAAGCTCCTAACCCTCAAAAACCCCAATCCAATCAGGCTCCTTCTTCCCATAAAATGCTTTGGAGTCAACAAGTTGAACTTGAAGAAGAAGCAAGGCTTCATTCTTCTAACCCTATGCCTAACAAGATGATAACCTTGTACTATAATCCTACGGATCCTTCTAAACCAATCAAGGCTACTCAATATCCAGTTATTACTGGGTCTCAGACCTTTAAGCAGGTTACTAAGACTAATTCTCTTAAAAGGAATTAGCAACAAGCTCTTCTTTTTCAAATAAGCAAATTATGGTGGCTACCAACCCCATACCTCTTTCAACAAAATCAAGATATTGGCAAAAAGATTTAAATCAACCTATTTTGGTTATTGAAAGAGAGTTTTTCTTTAAAAACCCTAGAGAGATTGCAGCAAAAGCTTTTCATGAAAATTTTCATTATCCCTCTGGAGATCTCTTTAAAACAAGAGATTTTTATGAGGCAATCCTCTTAGAAACTGGTTTTGTTAAAATTAAGCATAACGCTGATATGTTCAACAATCTAGATTTGGCATTTTCCACTTGCCATATCTATAAGATTCTTACTGTTAAGCAATGGGGTGAGAATCCCAATTTCTTAAGGGAATTCTCTGAACCATCAAAACCAAGGTTTTTCAATTATTGGGATTATCATAGAGCATGGTTCAATGCTTTTCTGATCCAAAACAAGGACTTCCATCATTCATGGATGCTCTATTTCCCATCTAAGCATCAGTTTTCCTCCTTCCCATTTTGGTTCCACAATTGGTGGACTTATTTTGGTCCATCCATTAAGATTCTTCCTAAGCCTATATTGGATGGCTTTGAGCTATTCAACAGTTCTTTTGTTATCCCTAGGGAACTTTCAGCTTTTCCACCCTTATTATTCTTTTTTAGCAATTTTGGTCTTGCTTGGATTGTCCAGTGGAATTATACCATCATTGCTGATGAATCAACTACCTTTCCAACTCTTGGAAGGACTTTTAAGACAAAATGGTGGGACACTTTGAAAAATGATGCATCCTTTAATGTAGTTAAGGAATATTTCCTCAAGCATCCCGCATAAGCTTCAATTAGTGATGATATGTCACAATTTCTTCTCAAGAAACAGCAGCTCCAAGCCATGCTAGCAGCAACAAAAACCCCTCAAGAATTCCAGAAAATCCTTGATGAAGGAAGCTCAATCTTTTCCCAAGAAAATTCTTATGCAGAATTTGATGATTCAACAAGCTACCTTCAAAACAATGGTGATAACTGTGAAGGTATTCTTTTCCCAATAAGAAAATTCAAGTAATCATCAACCTCATACTAGCAAGCTCTTTTACAGCACCGAAAACAATTTTATTTTCTAGCATGTGAGTCCACAGTTCAAGATTTTGTCTGCAAGCCGTTATTCCTGTCAAAAGTAAGATTCCTTGCCAAAAAGTCTAAAGTGCTACAGTAAAATGTTACTGTTCACTTTTACTTTTCATGCACGGGTTAACTATTCACAACATATGGCCGAAAGCAAACAGTACTTTGTCGGCTACTTTCTACTGTTTTAAGATTCTTTTTCAGCTATTTAAGGAGGGTTGATCCTCATTTGTAAGCATGAAAAAATTTTCCCATTTCTTAAGCTCTCCCCTCTCTCTTGTTTCTCTCTCAACATGTAAGTCATCAAGCTAAGAAGCTTTCCTCCCTTCTTCCATTGTAAGATATTCATCTCCTTATATATATAAGTATGTTTTATGTTATACCTTCTATCATGGATGGTTTTTAAATTATGTAATTTTTTATTTATGTTTTGTGTTTTTATACCTCCTATCATGGATGGTTTTCAATTCATGTAATTAAAAGTTTGCGGTTCTTTCTCTTTAAATTTCTTGTTAAATATCTTGTGTATTTTATATATCATATTTTTCATTATAATTTAAATAAGATAAATAATTAAATAATTATTTATTATTAAAAATAAAAACAATATTTAGATTAATATTTTAATAATAACATTGTAAATAATATATAAAATAGAAAAAAACAATGGAAAGAAATTATAAAAGGAAATGCTAACTTTTCATGTCCTTTTAAAGGATTATACCACTGGGAAGATTATAATTTTCCCATGAAACAATTGCCTTCCATGAAACAAATTCATGAGGCCACAATCTCTTCTCTCCTCTTGTGGTTCTAGAGATCCCTCTCATCAATCATCACAATCCATCTCACCACTAATTATTAAAGAAATATGAATAATATTTATATTAATATGTATTACCTTCAATGTCATTGCAACATAAATATAGTATGGTTAGTCTGTGTCTGCATATTTAATTATAAAAATAAAATAAAATTAATTTAACAATTATGCTCCTCCCAAATCAAGAAATATCATAGTACTATTGTAATATCATTTAATAGGTTTGGTTTCAAAAGTCGAAAATTATTTATTTAACTAATAAAATAATTTTAGTTTTATTTAATAGTGATTAATTAAAGTTTTATTGTTATTATTGATAATTTATAATATGGTATTAAATCATGTTTTATGTTATAATTTAAATTAGAGATAAATAATCTAATAATTAGTTATTATGAAAAATAAAAATAATATTTATATTAATATTTTAATATTAACGTTATTAATAATAATAATAATAATATACAAAAAAAAAGAAAAAAAGGAAAAAATAATTATAAAAAGAAAAGGTGGACAATAGAAAAAGAAAGAATAATTTTGATAATTTTTTATAATTAAATAGTTAGATATCCTAAAAACAATGTTGGTAAAACATTAAAGTTATAGCACAAAATTTTATGATATTTGAAGTTGATATTAAAGAAAGAGGTAGAGAAAGCATCTAAGTTCCACTGAATGTATGGTCACACAGCTGCATTCCACTTCTTTTAGTTTTTGGTGATGACTAACCAATGAAAAAAAAAAATTATTTTTTTAACAACTTGAATTATAGCAACCGTAATGGTCATTTTTGCCTTCACCAATGTTTCAATATACTCAGATACAAAGCTAGAATCCAACTGAGAATGATCCTGATTTATACATAGATTGACACATGTATGAGGACCTTTGTACTTTGTGATTCTAAACATACCTGTATCTTTCACCATCATTGCCCTTAGTCGCCATTGGCACTCTGGTGCTTTTTTACATTTAAGAGCTAACACACTTGCATTTGATTTATAAACAGTAAACTCTTGGTATGACTTTATGGAAAACATCTTCACATCATGTTGCAAATCTGATTTTGAGCAAAATATTTGGCCAATTGATAAATCCCCATTAACATTTCCTAAAGTTGGGTTTTTCCATGGAGTCCAATCACTTACAACACAATTAATTGCCTCGTCCATATTTAAAAATTGTTATGTAGGTGGCATATTATATGAAATGGGGGCAAATGTTGCCTCTAGGTTGTCATTAGATATATTAACTTGTGTGCCATATGGGGAGGCAACTGGTGATGTGTTTTCAACCTCAGGATTATTAGACCTATCACCAACTTCAAGGTTCACATATTTTGTGCTTTCACATTCCACAACTTGTTGCACTATCACCAAATCAATATTTTCTCTTTCACAACAATTTTCATCATCATTAGGTATAGGAATCTCATCTATAGATTGCATCATCTCTATCATCTTCCTTATCTCTTTCATTTTTGTCATTAGCATCAGTATCACCTACCGACAATCATGTCAAATGGCCCATTTCATTACTCAAATGATTGTGATTGGGAGCTTGTTTGATGAATAATTGAACAGAAGACATTCCATACTTTGATGGCACCACTAGCATACGTGCAACTGTCTGATCATCCCTAACCAATAATGGTTGAAATTTGTTCATTTCAGTTGGATGTCGACATTTCAAGACCAACTGATAGTGTATGTCAACACCAATGATGTCATATATCATGTTCAACAACACCACAAAGGTAGTATGAATGGGCACATATATAGGCTCAATCTCAACATTATTTCCAATATATCTCAAATCTGTTTTTGTCCTCAAAATTGTTCCATTCCAATAACATAGCACTTCTACCGTGGAATTAGTCATAATTGCCTTCATATAGATAATAAAAAATGGTTATTATATAAAAAATAATATTTATTCAAGTAAAAAATAATACTTTATGGTCAATGATTCACAAAAGACAAGAATAAACCAAATAAATATTGGAATGTAATAGAGCTTGATGTCTAAATACCAAGTTCAACTCAAATGAAAGCAATTTATAAGCAAATAAGTGTATAAGTAAAGAGAATCACTACTACAAAAAACAAATTTAAGGACGCTTTATTCCTTGGCACTTTTAAAAAGTGTCAAGATTCAAGGGAAAGAAGGGTTAATCTTGGCGCTTATTGGATATGGGTTAATATTAACGCTTTAAAAAGGACTCAATGGCGCTTCTTTTCCTTGGCGCTTTTTAAAGTGTCATAGAATAATTTCAGCTTTTGGGCAACCTTGGCACTTCTTAGAAGCGACATGTTCTTACTTCCTATATATAACCCTCATTTCCCATTCTCTTAACATCAAAACCCTTACAGCCCGAAAAACCTAAAAATGCTTCAAGTTCGCACCTATNATAAGTAAAGAGAATCACTACTACAAAAAACAAATTTAAGGACGCTTTATTCCTTGGCACTTTTAAAAAGTGTCAAGATTCAAGGGAAAGAAGGGTTAATCTTGGCGCTTTTTAAAGTGTCATAGAATAATTTCAGCTTTTGGGCAACCTTGGCACTTCTTAGAAGCGACATGTTCTTACTTCCTATATATAACCCTCATTTCCCATTCTCTTAACATCAAAACCCTTACAACCCGAAAAACCTAAAAATGCTTCAAGTTCGCACCTATATTGGTAAGTTAGCAGCAACTTGAAGCTTTTTTCCTCTTTTCCAGCCACCTTCAGCGACCTCACCCCAAAGGTAAAAACAGCATACCTTGAAAACTTTGGAGACCACACCTACCAATTGCGCTATTAACCTTCATAAGTGACATCCACCACCGAAAAAATCCAGATTAGCTACCACCTGTGAAGCTGGAAATCATTCAAATCCTGCGTTTTTGAATGGTTAATATTTTTATGGTGGGTTTCTGTTTTTTTATAATTTCTTTAGGGCTACAACTCTTGTAATTTTTGTGGTGGTATGTTTCACTATTGATTAGGGTTTTTGTGTTAGTATGTTTCAAATAATAATTATTTAACAATTTTCACTCAAACAACATCAAATTAGAGATGGATATGTCACGAAACTTGGTTGTTTATTGGTACTTTAGCATGTACATGAGTTGGGTTTGACCTAAACACTACAGAGGATGATGCATCTTTATGAGAAGTTCTTAGTTTGGGCAACTTATTAACTTTGATGGGCTAAGCTTTATTAGGTTTGTTTGTGGAGTTTGGTTTGGTGTGGATGACACCACATTCCATATTTGATATGTTGGTTGCCTCTAGTTCGACTCTATTGCAGGGGAAAGAAAAGTGTTTTGTTTGTTTAACTCTGAAATTTTTAATTGTATATGATTTAAATTTTTAAATAAATTAAAATATATGAGCAGTCAATCTAGTTTATTTCATCAGCTAGTGATAGACAGCTATGGGTCTTGATTAGGGGAAGAAAATGGGAAAAATGGAGTTTTAGCCTAGTTATGGTATACGAGTCTCTTTCATCATATATAACAACTGGTCATTCTCTACTTATTAGCTCACTTGAATTCTCTCATTTGGCTTGGGATCACTGGTTCATGTTGAGGATCTTGAAAAGTGACAAATTGATTTTGAAAGGAAAATGTTCTTGGTGAAGGTGAATATGGGTTTATTTACTCAATGGACCTCTAATGGTAGTTAAAAAGACCATTACCAATCTGTGAGTTTGAACATGGCTCTATCGTATTTACAACTTTGTTATGGTTATTTATTTATTCCTCTTTGTTATGGTTTCTTATTTATTCCTCTAGTGATATCATCTAGAGTTTAACTTTCTAAACTTATTTTCTCTAGGGATTGTAGAGATAGAATTTAGAGTTGAAGTTGATGCTATGTGCACCGTAATAAGTGGGTTAGACTTCTTGTATACTACATTGAAGGGAACCATAGGTACGTACTCTTTTTCTTCTAAATATCTAGTTAAATAGTTTGTTTGCTTGTTTTCCATGTTTGGCTTAAATATTTGACAAGTAGCATCATCACCTAAATTTTAGGATCTAGGTTACTGATATGAGACAAAAAAAAAAAAAAAACCTTTGGTGATTACCAAGGTTTATAATTTCAACTTGGCCAAGTTGTTGGCTACTAGGAAAAGTCATCACAACTTAACTTTTAGGAATTAGGAATCGTGTAGGAAAATTAAAGTTGTTTTGCATTCCTATGCCTTTGAACAAGTCAAAAGGAAAAATTTTAAAAAATAAAATTAGAATGAAAATAGCATTTTAAAATAAGAATATATCAAACTAGAAATGTTAAGTTATTAAATGGAAGAAAGAACGAAAGATTACAAATGCAATCTTAGAATTGATTAATTTTATTGTTTATACTATTTCTAAAATAATAGTAAGAAAAAAAAAATTATAATATGGTATTTTCCATATAAAAGAAGATTAAGATATCGTTTAGGCACATTGCATCGTTTTGTTTATTTCTATACTTTCCTTTTAATATGAATAATTTGAGATAAAATAATAGATAAATAATTATATCAATAATTATATCAAGAAGTGAATTTGTTTCTTTAAGATAAATAATAACTTAAGATATCTTCTAACCTTTGGTTCCAATAAAAAAAACACTTAAAAAGAAAAAAAATGATAAAGAAATAATTTTCTCAAATTTGATTCACCTTAAAAAATGTGAAATAAAATCAAACATAATTTTAATAAATTACAACCTCATATATTTTAAATTATTTAATCTTTATATAAAATAAAATTAATGTAAATAAAATGTCAATAAGTTTGTAAAAATAATTTTAAATTTTATAACTATTTTTATTTTTCTTTCTCTTTTTCCTTTCTTCTAATTTTTTTTTCCTTAAATTTTTCCAAGAATCAAATATAAGATAAAATATTTTTCAAGGGAAATAATTTTCCAAGAGTTTTCTGAACTAAATACTTCTATGTTTAGGGCTAATATTATGAATTCACTGTACAACTATATTTGTATTTATTAATTCATTTATTCTTATATGTCACTTGAATGATGCTATACTAGAAGTATTGGTGACTTGATTAGAAACTGGGGCTATATTGTTTTCTAAATTTTAAACTATTTAGTTAATAATCAAACTTAGAAATGATTAACCTATACTAGAATAAAACAAAGGAAGTGTTGAATGATATTGATTGACAAGAGACTATTTTGAAATGTTCTTAAGAGCTATGATTAAAATATGGGAATGGATTTTTGATCATTGTGAATATATCAAACATTAATTGCATATATGGAAGGATGAAGTATACTTTTTTTTTCCCTTTTGCTTTCCTTTTTGTTGACTATAGTGGGTCCATTAAAGATAATTCATTCGTTTTTTCACGTTAAGATTGTTCAACTAATTTGATTAAAGTTAGTACTATTAAAGTTTGTTTGTAGGCTTAACAAGTCCAAGATTCATACGGAAATAATGATATATATGTTAGCTTATATAGTTAACAAATCTCTTTTCTTAAATATCAATTTGCAATTGTGGGATAGTTAATATTAAAAGTATAACAATTGATTATTTTACTGATTTTAGAAGTTGAATGTTTGTGTTTAATTAAGTCTACTTAATTCCCATTTTGATATCTATAATCCATGTTTACAATTGGGGAGATTTGCTCCATATTGAGTTAAGGCAATGTTTTCATGATTCATGGGTTTTTTAATAAACACACACATCACTTCAAGATTCAAATTGGGTTATTGGCCAATAATTATTGGGTGTTTATAGGAAGTAAAATGATATCACTTTAAGATTCAATTTGGGTTCTTTAGGCTGATATTTATTAGGGTTTCTGTAGGTAATAATATGATATAGGATGTAAGAAGTAGAAATTAATATGTTAATTAAGTAGCAATAGCATGCAAAAAAAGTTTTTTATTTTTCTTATTCTTTTTTCTATGTTCAGCCTTGGTATTTTATTATTTTTCTTTGATCCTCTTATCAATTATTATTCCTTAGATTTTTTGTTTGACCTTTATATATTTGTTCCACGAGAATATGACATGCTGAATATGTTTGATTTTGATAAGTTGAAGACAAAAATTTGATTTTATCAAGCATTTTGTTAATAAAATGGACAACTTCTTTTCTTCATAGTTACATTGTTTGATATGATTTACTATTGAAGTAAAATAATTTTTTATTTTCATTAACTTTTAATAATTATTGTGTTTAAATCATGCCTGGAAGGAATAATTATGTTCTATTCTTGTATTTGCTAAATTTTTAGTATTTATTAGTTCTTTGTTTTGTTGCTAATAAAATAGAGGATAAGTGATGAAGTGATTACATTGTTAGGCATACTGGAAATTGCAATCCACAATACATGAGGTGCACCATCAATCAGGTAATAATCAATTGTTTAAAATGCTCGAATATACTACTATGATTTGTTTGCTTAAAATCATAAAGACCATTGATATTATTATCAATTTCTTATGTTGCTTCAACAAATCCCATGCACTACTGACCTTTTGACTACATCAGGAATGCAATTAGCCTTGTTGGTCCAACCTTTAGCCCTTCCTCATCCATCTGAGGAGCACATCCAAGTAATGTATTGATTGCTTTATTTTCCTATCTTTCGTTAAGGTTTTGGTGAACGATTTTGCTTTCACTTTCATGTTTGTATATGTTAGGTTTATTTATTCTTATGCCTTTCTCTAAAAATGGGTTTTTCTTGTTCACTAGTTAATGAAGCATGATTTGGAATTTGAAAAGCTTATAAGTGGACTATTACCCTTTGCCTTAGAGATTAGGGAAAAGGAAGAATGTAATAGTTTTTTTTATTGAGAGGGTGTTTTGATATGTCTAGAAGTAAGAATGGAGAAGAAATAAATCTTCCCTTTTCCAAGGGGCTTCTTTGTTTGAGGGTTTAGTGAATTGATAAAGGTATGTTTCACAATCTAGGAGGGTGTTACTTCAATTTACTTTTAAGTTCCATGTGGAGGGGAATAAATAACAATTTTGAAGGAGAGTAGTTGTTTTATGGGATAATTGGGTTTTAGAGGTTATTGAGATGGAGGTGTGTGCTTTTTCCATTTCTTGCCAATTCATGAGCTATGAGGATAATTTTGTATTAATTTTTACTAAGGTGTATGAGCCTTTTCTTAGGGAACAAAGAGAGGAATTTTGGGAAGAATTGACTGACATTAGAGGGTTTTGGACTGTTATTAAATAGTAAAAACATTTTAGTTGTCAAAATGTGAAAATAATCATAATCTTTTAAAAATATGACATATGAGCTTTTGTTAAAAAATATTCATCATTAGAAGATGTTTGACTACTATTGTGTTATAGATATTTTTCTCCACATTTTTTTTTATGCAGGCCAATTTATTTTTTATTAAGTTGTAGAATTTATATAGTTGTTGTTAGCTTTGATAGTAATAAATAAGATGAATGGTAAGTATGATACAATTGGCCTCCATTTTGGATGCAATGTTGCATTAATGCTTATCAAATGGTAGGAAATGTTAATCCTTTTAACTTAACAAAAAACTTAGTTGATAAAGTATCATGGTGTGAACCCTATTTATTTCATGTTACACCATATTCCCAAACCTTCCTTTGTTGATGTTGCGCATTCGATGAGGTCTATTATTACTGGGCGATGCCTAATTGAATATTTTAATGGACTATTGATGTTGATGTTCTCTTGTCCCAAACTTAGTTGGTTTATTTTTCTATTTTCTTTTGGGTTATACTAAAGATTTAATGGATTATTGATGTTGATATTTTCTTGTCCTGTATTTGATTAATCTCTTGCTTTGTGTTATAACCATTGATAGTAATTTTTTTGTAATTATTCTTAGGGTCACATATGTCGATTGGTATACACATTTGTTTTCCTATTATATTGTCATTGTCATTTCTTTCTTTCTATTTCTAAAAGTGTTCACTTATATATCTTTTTTTGAAATTGTAATTGATTTTAGTTTTTTGTGCATGTAGGTCATCTTTTTGGGAAATTAACCTTATAGTTGGATAAACTACCATGAAGCATTATGTTGAAGACCAAGGCATAATTGGGTTGCATGTAAAGAAAAAAATGGACCATTTTAAGGGACTAAACATTAAAGTTGTGACTTTTTTTTTTTTTTTGGTTATTTTAATATCTTTTAGTTTTTTTTGTGTTTCTTATACAAGTTCTCTATGATTAAATATTGCAATTTGGAAATGTATTACCAAGTGAAAAATTAGGTGCAACAACTAATTTCATTGGTACATAATTTTTTATTTCTATGTGTATGCATTATTTCAATAGCAATTGAAAAAATTATTAAATCAAAACTAAAATTAAATAATTATCTTCCTTGATGCTTTTACTAAGTGTCAAGGAATGAGAGCAATTCTCTTCAATGGTGCTTTCTAGAATTGTCATTATCATTCGATATTTGAAACCACTAAACAATGGCACTTATAGAAAGTGTCAAGGTTTCTTCAACTCAACAATGATGCTTATAGAAGTGTCAATGTAATTTGATATAACTAACAATGACACTTTTTTTAAGCGTCAAGGTTCTTTTCAATGACGCTTTCTAGAAGGGTCATTGTAGGCAAATACTTATTATGACAGGCTAGTAGATGACGCTTTGGGGAAGCGCCATTGAATGTATTTCTTGACACTTAAAAAGTGTCATGGTTAACCTTTTTTCTTATAGTTAATAATGATGATATTATGAATTAATATGATAATATCAATAAATATTTCAAAATGAAGAACTCATAGAGATAAAGAACTCATGACAACAAATTAAGATGTCATTTTAGAGTAAAAAAAATAAAATAAAATAGCATAGGGTTTAGGTTTAATTTCTTTTATTGATTTTTAAATAAAAAATCATGAGTATGTCTTAGATGGCCTAAATAATGGCAATAAATTGTAGCATTGGTCATAATACTAAACATCAATATAGGCATTAGGACCCTTGTCTGGGGTGGTAGCATATTCAAAATGGATAAGAATTATTTCATCATTCGCTAAATACTAGCTTCTACCTAACAATTTTTCCATTAACGATTTGTACAAACACATGAAAATAATAATAATAAAAGGCTACTAAGGAAGTTCCCCAAGTTCTAATAACATATATCACATCTAAAAGGACTAGTCAACTAACTCTATTCTATAGTTTTTAAAAATTATTTTTATTAAGAACAAATTTATGTTCGAGAATTGAAATATGAAATACAATTTGCCCAACTTATTATTCATAAAATTACAACATTCTTATATACAATAAAAAAATTATAAAATATTTTTAAAAAACTATGTAATGGTAATTCTCTTGTTTGGATGTTGAGAAACTGTTGAGCTTACTACTATGTCTATTATTACGTAATTTGACATATTTTATTTTATTTTATTTTTTGGTCCAATAAAATGTTTTACATGTGTTTAGGTTACAAACACGTTTAGTTTATTTTTCTAATTTGATAATTAGGATGAAATTAACTTTTAATATTTTATTGATAAAATGAAATTAATATTTTTATATTAAAAATTAAATTTTAAAATAAATATCTGTTAAATATGTTAATTTTTTTGCAACTAAAAATTATCTGTTAAATATAAAATTTAAAATAAATATATGTTAAATATGTTATTTTCAAAAAAATTGAGATTTTTTAAAGAACCTTGTAAAAAAAGTATTTTTCAATATCTCATAAATAAAAACCATATCCTAAGGTTATTATATTGTTTTATATATGGAACATACAATTAAAAACTTTGTTACCATAATAGAATGAATAATACAATTTACTCCCATAAGTGGAGGATATCAAGTAGGTAACCTTTTGATTCTATATTCTTTGTGACATTGCTTATTCAATCCTAAGGCCTCATACCCGTTCTATCGTGCTACACTTAATTATAACAACTTATACGAATAGAATTGGATGTCAACCACGTAAAAGCCTGGCTTTGATCTTCTATTTGGTGTTATTTTAAAAAATAGATCCTGAAAATCATATTTGATAACCTTCCTTCTTGTTATGCTTGTAGTGCAAAATGTAGATAGCATGTAGATTGTGATTCTAAATTCTAGTATAATGATAAAAATGCTTTCCTATAATTTTTTTATATTCCCGGGCATCAGACCCTACCTAAACATCTAGACGTGTCCAAGGGCACATAGTTGTGGTCCCAAGTAGTCACTTCACTAATCTGAGTCGAATTAGGTGCAGAAAATGGCACTAGTAAATGCCTCCACTTATCACTTCACTAATGTGTCAAAATAAATATGATTAATATTTTAATTATTAAATATTATTCATGTATTCTGTTGAATTTTCATAAATTAAATAATATTATTTTAAAAAAACAAGATATTAAGTAAATTAGCAATTGAAAATATGAAAATAAAAATAAATAACAGTATATTTTATGAAGTTTATTTAAAAGTGAAGTATTTAAATATGATATATTTATAAAAATGACTCTACTACACCTTCAAATTTTAATTATTATATTCATTTATTCATTTAAATATCCAAATATATAAATATTTTATAAATTTAGTAATGATATTATCAAATTCACAAAAGTTAAAAACTTAACATTAAGTCCCTAAAAAATCCAAAAGTGAGTTTAAGATAGTAAAAGATATTACAATTATATAGTTTCTTTTTAATATGAAATAATAAGTCTTTGATGTAGATAACATAAATTATATTATAAGTAGTGTTAATTTAATAATAATTCAACTAAAAGACCTAAAACCCTCAAACAAACCCTTTCTTTTGCTACTCGATGACTCAACTACCTTTTAAGTGAGTTGCAAATCCAGATCCAGAACCAGATGCTACAGAATTGAGCCCTGTTTTTCCATGCAGGTTACCCTATATGATGCTTAAGCTAACAAGGCTAAAGCTAAAACCAGCCCTCAAGAAATTAATCATCACAATATACAACTATAGGCCCTGTGTGAGACACCAAGCTCACATGTATGTCTTAAGTTAGGATGCGTTGGAAAACAACTTTAAGGAAGGATATAAAATTCATTCTCCTAAAGTCCTAATAGAAAATGGACAAAAAAACAAACTATAATAAATGCCAAATATTATATCACAAATTTGTCTTTTTTCCCTAGAAAATTTCATTTTCCCCAAAAACTTCAACAAACGTCTGCATCTTAAAGGGCTTCAATCTTTGGATGGTAACAAACCATTTATGCTAAAATAGCCATGAAGGATGTAAACAAAGAGAAAACCAAAAACAATGGGAATTTTTTATTTTATTTTTATTTTTCTGAAAACCGAGATTCTGAGATGGGGAAAAAAAAAAGGAAAATGCCAAAAACTTTACATAAAACAAGCCAAAAAGAAGATTGGGACCAACCTCAACCTTGATGCTTTGTAACTCCAACAATGTCTCTCTCATAATGGCCCACTGGTAGGGCTAGGGTTTTGAAGAAAAAAAATACATAAAGAACAGAGCATAGGATGAGAAGCTAGGAAAGTAAACAAAAATAGTATAAAAAATTGGGTTTTATGCTTATGTGGATTGATGGGGGCTATTTTGAACATTAGTTTTGGAAGAAGCCCATTTTTAATATTAAGTTTATGAAGAAGCCCATTTTGGCCCAAAACTCAGTTTTATTGGAGCAAACATGCTAGAGGGCAGAGGGGCACCCATCGTTGCAATAAAAATAAGAAACAATGACACCTTGAAAAGACACTCTAATGTTCTTATTTCAATTTTCAATCATAAAATGTTCATAATTTTGGAAAGTCCAAAAGTAGACCATATAAAATCATCAAAGTTTCAATCTTTAGCTCTTTTCCTTCCGTTTGTATCCGACATCCTACTCATCCGTTTGTTAACTAAGCTTTTTCCCAAAAAAAAGAGCAAGTACCACTCTTTCGTGATTTCCATATCAACATCTAAATATATATATATATATATATACCATTGTGGTTTTATTATAAAAAATAATAAAGTAAAATTAAAAGATTATTTTAATAAATATTTTGAAAAACATTTTAGATGTGAAATACATTTCTAAAAAAAAGGATTAATTTTCCAATAAACTCCCTAACACAAATTCTCACAAAATCATCCATTTTCTTAAAAATGAAATTATCGTGTATAAACATGAAAAAAGAAAAAAAAAAAAGAGAAATAAAAAGCAAACCAATCGTGAATTTATGCATTCAATTGGCTTTTCATAGGGGGGGATTGTATAATCATGCACCACCTAATTTTTTTTTTTAAAGTTTAAATTTTGAATTTTAATGTACATATATTTTGAAAGAAATAATCTTAGAAATATGCACTCAGAATTACTAACTAAGGCTCCTCTCCTCCCAACAACTACCAAAATGTTTTCCTTTTTTCTTATTTACACATGACAACTCAAAGAGTTGTCTTTTATTTTTATTTTTTAAAAACATTGACATGTGATAATTAAAATTTTTACACATTGAAGTTGTGCACCTTTCAAGTGCAATGTGAGAAAATAATGCACTCTTTTGAAGCACTAATTTAGTGCCCCTCAAAGTAGTATGCAACTAAAGTTGCGCATCCCCCACTTATCATCAAAGGGTACCACTCCTTTATGAAAAAAGTATCATTAAAAATGTTAAAAGTATTACTATGGTAGAATTGATTTATCATTCTTATTTAGTTTAGGATAAGGTATGTTACTATCCATTACGTGTTAGACATCTTATTAATGGTGAAATAATGTGAACTCAATGGGTATTATTTTGTAGTAACATTGATTGATACAACCCATGATACAAATAAAGCCTAGAATTCATTTAAAGAAAAGGATAAACAAAATCCAATATGCAAATAGGCCAAGGCCCATGTCCACAAACATGCATGGTAAGATCTAAAAAAATTTATTCATGTCTTTTCGAGTCGTAGCATAAACAAGAGTGGCAGTTAATGTTTTCGACAAGGTGAAGCTATAACAATGGTTAGAGGACAAGCCATGGTGGTGATTAAGGATGAAAATATTGATTTTCATGAATATATATATGGACAGTTGGATTTTATAGATATATCGGAAAATGTTGATGAAAATTTTGGTAAAAAATATCTATGGAAAAAAATAAATCAAAACTTTAAAAAATGATAAAAATGTGTGTAGATGATCACATTTGGTCTAGTGGCAAGAGGCCATACATTTCACATATAAGGTCTAGGCTAATAAAGTGGACCACCACATATCATAATAAGCCAACCATTATCAAAACGAAATAATGCCTTATTTAATAATATGCAGAACTCAAAGTAAAATAAAGTTAAATAATGCCTTATTTAATAATATGCAAAACTCAAAGTAAAACAGAGCCTTTTTTAATAAGGTGAACCACCACTTGTCATAATGAGCCAAAGAATGCCTTAGCTTGTTATTACAAGTCAATTATGGGTTTTGTAGCATCTAAACTTAAAATTCTTTATAATTAAAATGAGATTAAATTTTTCCAACATCTATAAAAAAAAATTGATTACAATTACCTAAATTATACTATGTTTTAGTTTTATTAAAAAAAATAATTTAATTAATTAGGATTAAGTTTCCATTTCACCTATAAGACTTTGATTAAAAGTAATATTTTAATTAGAATATTTATATGGACTTAAATAGTCGAAATTGAAGAAAATAAAGTTGGATAAGAGATTTAGCCAACAACATTTTCTATTTGATCAAATCTCCAATATTTTAACCCAATGAATTTTCCATGAAAAATATTAGTGCTTAAAAACCAGGGAAGTTCTCCCCATTGAATAACAAGTTGTAATTGAAGAGAAGATTGAGACTTTGAAGACACAATGTAATTGTTATCCAATGCTTGGCTGAGCTTCATAGTGGTGTATGGTGTATTTATAGAAGATAGTTGCCTTCATGTGATCAGTTTGAGGAGATAAATAGAAGCCATCTCATAGAGGAGATATGGCTTTAGGTATTAGTTTGAGTTGAAAATTCTCACTAGGGACAATGAGATCCTCCAGCTTTATTTCAGGTATTTAAATTTTCAAAATCCATTAGTTTATTTGAATTTGATTCATTTAAATATTTTAAACATTAGAAAGGAATTTTATGTCATTTAGTATATATATATATATAATGAAAAGGCTACTCACTTGACCTCATAGCTCTAACCACAACTTAGCATAACTGTTGACTCATCCAAACATTGATTTCAATCCCCACATTTTCATTCGTTCTTGCTCATGCTTCTTCCTTTTTTTCTTTATCTGACACAATACTTTTGTAACAACTCGCACCTAATAGTATAGATATTGTTTGCTTTAAGGCTAAAGGGGCCCTCATGACTTTAAAATGTGTCTACATAGTTAAGAGGAACCTTTGCATATATAGCATAAAAAACTTTCTCCCCTATCCGATATGGGATGTCACAAACACCCTCTCATGCAAAGACAACATCCTTGTTGTGTCCCATAGGATTGTGGGGTCAAGCAGAAGAACACCACCCATGGGGCCAAAAAAACCCCTACACCAAGGTTAGGGATTGGCTCTGATACCATTTGTAATGACTCACACCTAATCATATAGATATTGTTCGCTTTGAGCCTAAAGGGGCCCTCACGGCTTTAAAGCATGTCTACATAGTTAAGGGGAGCCTCTACATTTATATCATTAGGAACTTTCTCCCCTATCCGATGTGGGATGTCACAAACATTCCCTCATGCAAACACAAGGTCCTCATTGTGTCTCACATGATTACGAGGCCAAACAGATGAACACCCCCTTAGGTCTAAACTGGATAGTATTTACACGGTTGGGTATGGGTCATTACTAATGGTATCAAAGCCGATCCCTGACCCCGGTGTGGGGGTTTGTTTGACCCCATATGAGGTGTTCATCTGTTTGGCCCGCAATCCTATGGGACATAACAAGGATGTTGTGTCTGCATGGAGAGGTGTTTGTGACATCCCACATTGGATACAGAAGAAAGTTCCTGACGCTATGTATGTAGAGGCTCTTTTTAACTATTTAGACGTGTTTTAAAGCTGTAAGAGCCTCTTTGAGCTCAAAGCAAACAATATCTATATGCTTGGGTCGAATCGTTACAATTTCCCCTTTGATTTCTTTGGTATAGATAAAAAGGACTTGGTTCTAACACAAATTCTCAAAAAATCATACATTTTCTCAAAGAAGAAATTAAATACCAATCAAATTTGTATAAACACGAAAAAAAGGAAATGGAAAACAAATAAAATGAAAGCAAACTAGCTATGAAATCATGCATTCCATTAATTTTTATAAATTCATTCCGAGTCCTTCCTATCCATAAATACCCATTCCTATCTATAAAATTGAAGATTTATATAAACACTTTCATCACATATGCTTTTAAAAACATATAGCAATCTAAAAAATATTTATTAAAATATGGTATTTTTGAATCTATTTTTAATTATTAAAATATAGTTTTTTTTAATCTATTTTTAAATTACTAGAAAATATATCTTTTGAAATGACAACTTCATTTCAAATATGAAAATTGTATTTTTAATAGAAAATTTCAAATTTTAGTTGAAGTCGTTTCCCTATTACGTGATCAAGCAATCTAGAGATTGATCGAAGCAATGGGTGGTTCGCAACTGGGAGTTAAATCTTAGAGATTTGTACGTATTTTTACATGTGGATGGAGTTGAATGGACCTTTCTATAGAACTCACTAGAGTTTGGTCTTATTGGTCACAATGTAGGTATGATAGAACTCACTAGAGCTTGATCTTATTGGTCACAATGTAGGTATGCTGGATTTTCTTTTTATTCAAAGTATTATGATGTGATTGAAATTTAATTAAAACAACATAATCTTAATTTTTTTGAAAGCATTAATAGAACAATATGAAAAATTAAAATATAAGAACACATAAGATTTATGGTAGTTTACTTTTCATGTGAGAGCTACGCTCACTTGCAATAGTCGCAGATTTTCACTATGATGAAATTGAAATTACGAGAGAATTATAAAGGCATCAATCTCTAGGTTTTTCTCTCTTCATTTTTCTTAAAACTTTCCTAGTGTGCCAAATTACATGTATAAAATCCGAGTCATGCTTTGGTACCCATATATCCTTTTCGGTACCATACCTCTAATCTTGCACCAATGGCATTTTTCCACATATGAGGGTTGTGAATAAAAAGAAAAAAAAAACTTGCTATGTGGGTTACCAACCAGTCAACTCCAATGTCAAAACTAAAATAAAATAAAATAATCCAATGCAAGACAAAAGTTTTAATTCTTTACAACATCCAATTATATAATTTGATGAATTATTTTATAAAAATTGAAAAATATTGAATAATTTGTAAAAATAAAATTTTCTACAAAAAAGAAAATAGAATGTATTTTTATTTTGTAATATAAAGTGATAAACCGAGGAGGTGAAGGAAAAAAAATATTAAATAAACTAAATATTGTAAAAAAAATAAATTGATAACATAATTTATAAATTGAGAGTTAGTTAATTTATTTTATTTTCAATTGAAATTATTTGTGGAAAAAAATGGATGAATATTGAAAATGCAAAAATCAATATAATTGGTTTATGAAGTAAAAATAAAATAATTGAATAATTTCAATGAATTGCAAGTCTAATTAGACTTCTATAAAAAAATGATAAAAAAATTGAAATAAATTTAAATAAGTATACATTGCTCAAACATTAAGATAGTTATGTACTCAACATTAATTCAAAATTGTATTAATAAAATAATTATTAGAATTTAAATTTAATTACATAAAATATTGGTTGAAATATTGAAAATACGAAAAATATATATAATTAGTAACAATATGGAATTTCACACTCCTCGCTAATTTTTTTGTCATTTTGATTTTTCCAAAATTTTTAAAAGTTAAAAAAATAGAGAATAGAGAATCCTCACATTCTTATCACTCATATTAATTATTTAGTATTTTTGGATTATGAATTTTTTTTTGCATCCATTAAACACCCCCTAAGTTTAATTAACCTATTTAAACAATATTCAAGTCATATGAGGTAAAAAAAAAAATTCAAAACTTAAATAAAAATAATGGAGATCATTTGAACACCCCTTAAATGTAATGAACATATATAAACAATATCCAAACCATATGAAGTCCCAAATGTTTTTGAAAAGTTCAAAGAAGTGGAGAATGGAGAGGGTACAAAGAATGTGAGAAATTCTCACAGTTTTCGTACCCTTGGTAATTTTTTTAGTATTTTTGGATTTTGATTTTTCCGAGCATCATTTGAACACCCCCTAAGTGCAATGATCCTATTTCAACTTTATCAAAGTCATATGAAGTCCCAAAAAAATTTTCAAAAGTTCAAAGAAGTGGAGAATGGGAAGGGTACAAAAAATGTGAGGATTCCTCACATTCTTCGTACCCTTCGTAATTTTTTAGTATTTTTAGATTTTGATTTTTTTGGGAAACATTTGAACACCTCCTAAGTGTAATGAACCTATTTAAACAATATCAAACTCATATAAAATGCCAAATTTTTTTTGAAAAGTTCAAAGAAATGGAGAATGGGGAGGGTACGAATAATGTGAGGATTCCTCACATTCTTCATACCCTTCTTAATTATTTAGTATTTTTGGATTTTGATTTTTCTGAAAATCATTTCAACACCCTTTAAGTGTAGTGAATCTATTTAAACAATATCCATGCCATATGAAGTCCCAAATTTTTTGAAAAGTTCAAAGAAGTGGAGAATAGGAAGGGTACGAAGAATGTGAGGATTCTCACATTCTTTGTACCCTTAGTAATTTTTTAGCATTTTTGGATTTTAATTTTTCTAGAAATCATTTGAACACCCCCTAAGTGTAATGAACATATTTAAACAATATCCAAGTAATATGAAATGCTAAATTTTTTTGAAAAGTTTAAAGAAATGGAAAACGGGATTTCTCACATTCTTTGTACCCTTGGTAATTTTTTAGTATTTTTGGATTTTAATTTTTCTGGGATTCATTTGAACACCCCCTAAGTGTAATAAACTTATTTAAACATTATCCAACTCATATGAAATGCCAATTTTTTTTTTTTTAAAGTTCAAAGAAATGGAGAATGGGGAGGAGGGTATGAAGAATGTGAGGATTCCTCACATTCTTCGTACCCTTGCTAATTATTTAGCATTTTTGGATTTTGATTTTTTCGTGAATCATTGGAACACCCTCTAAGTGTAATGAACCTATTTAAACAATATCCATGCCATATGAAGTCCCAAATTTTTTTGAAAAGTTCAAAGAATTGGAGAATGTGAGGATTCCTCACATTCTTCATACCCTTCCTAATTTTTTAGTATTTTTAGATTTTGATTTTTTTCAAGACTCATTTGAACACCTCCTAAGTGTAATGAACTTATTTAGACAATATCTAAGCCATATGAAGTCCCAAATATTTTTTAAAAGTTCAAAGAAGTGGAGAATGGGAAGGGTACAATGAATGTGAGGATTCCTCACATTCTTCGTACCCTTGGTAATTTTTTTAGTATTTTTGGAATTTGTATTTTTTTGGAGATCATTCGAACACCTCAATTAAACAATATCCAAGCCATTTGAAGTCCCAAAATAATTTTAAAGCATCAAAGAAGTGGAAAATGGGGAGGACATGAAAAATGTGAGGATTTCTCACATTCTTCGTACCCTTTCTAATTTTTAAGCATTTTT
>JAAKHE010001050.1:5502-23944 GCA_011039315.1 Vitis labrusca
CTACCCTAGTATATGGTGTTATAGGTTATAAATTTTGTTGATTACTCCCTCAATCAAGGAGCACCAGCTGGACACGAATCAGCTGAGACACCAATTGGGCACGAATCACTAGGATTTACTTGTAATGGTTTAATATAATATAGAAATTGAATCTTCAATTTTACTAATGATTTTATTTTGTTCTGTTTTTGTTCTTCATTTTGATTTCATCTTCATATATTTTGAGTACTAAATTAGATTTGTCAAATAGGAACTTAATTGTCAGGCAAAATCCTATGCACTTAATTTTATAGCTCTAAGACCTCGTTATACATGGGAACTTCTTAACTTTGTGGGCCATCACTCATAAAAAAATTGTTCAGGAGATGAAACCTCGAGAGATACCCTATCATTGGCAGAAATGAAAATGATATCCTACAAGATACCAATCCTATGGTTCTATATTAGCACTACTCTTGGATTCATATATGATTTAGGGGACTTTGTTGCATTTACTGCTCAAGGGTTCATGGAGATATGCATACATGGAAATATTTTTGGTTATTCATCTTTTGCCAACACACTTTTATCCTTAGAAATGCTCAATTAGCTAGGTTGCTTTATTCTCTTCAAATTCCATACTTGTATTAAGGTACCTCTGTGAACAATATATCAAAGACTCTTCTATCCACAAGCCAAGTCAAGAACCGAAATTTTTTGCCCATCATAAATTCCCAAATTCCTAATTAGTAAATATTCATTTTTGTAAAGAATATTGTATAAAATATTTCCTAAGTTAATATATTATTGTAATATTAGGTTTCCTTATAGAATAAGGAAAGTTGTTAGAAATATCTTTATAAATATTCTAAGTCATGAGGGAAAAAGTTATGATATGGAGATAAAGCTGTAAAGATTATGCCAGTTGGATAAAGATGTGAGGAAGAATGAGAGGTACCTGATGGAGAGAGAGGACTCGTGATAGGGTATAAGTATAAAGAGTGAGGAAATATGAGAAAATTTGAAAACCCAATAATTGTATCTAGTTATATCTTCTATAATGTTCTCTATTATTTAGTGGAATAATTATCTCTTATCTGTGGATATAGACATGATTAGTCGAATCATGTTAAAACCTCGTATATCATTTGTGTTGATTATTTTATCTGTGTTCTTGATTAATGATATTTGCATCAAAGCTTCCATTTACGTATGTAACAAATTTTTAAAGGCATTGTACAATCTAAGTTGGCTTTCAATACTTGCAGCACCATGAATTCCCATGATGCTAATCAGAATCAGCCGAGGTTTCTCTTTTCATATGGAGGAGAGAGGGAAACAAGTAGATGAGATTATACATTCATACTAGTAAAGATTGACTGCTGGTTGAGTTGCGGGACTACTAAAGGAATAGTGAATTTTATATGGAGGAGAGAGAGAGAGAGAGAGAGAGAAGATCACACTAGAATGAGTGACCGGTAGTTGAGTTGGGGGACCACGAAAGGACTCAATGGGAATAGGTTCACGCACCTTTGAATACAATGAAAAAGAAGTTTGTTTATTGTAGCCAATGAAGAAATTCATTATTGGGAATTTATTGAACGAATTTAACCACCATTCATATCAAATTATATGCGCCGATAAAATTGCATCCATTGCTTCTCTAAGGAAGTGATAAGATTCTACTAGTAATTAATTTTAAATAAAAAATACAGATATATTATAACCATATCAATCAAGTTATTAAGTTCCACTTTGATAATATTTTTTTTATCCCCAGTCTCAATAAATTAATTAATTTTACTCCCCCCCTACCTTTGGCTTAAATAAAAACAATTATTATAAATTTGAAATTTTAATCCTTTGTCTTAAATAAAAACAATTATTATAAATTTGAAATTTTATTAAATACTTTATTTTTATTATTTATTAATTTCACTAATAAGTAAGAAAGTATCTTTTGAAATTTCAAATGGTGCCCAAACCTCGGGTGAGTAAATTTACCCATATTTGAGTATTTGATTTTTATTAAATGTTCAAGATATTTTGTTATTTATTAGTATTTCAATATTGTTGAGTGTTAAGTTGCTTGTTTTTATTCTGGTAAGTGTTAAAACTATTTACTTTTATACATTAAAAATAAATAAAATTAATTAATACATTTTTTTTAATCTAATTTAGAAACTAACAATTTAAAAAAGAAATAATCTGAATATCCTAAAACATCACAATTTGTTATCACAATAAAGATTTTATAATAACTAATTATGTAATTAGTTAAGAAATAAATAATTGGTAATCATTAGGAGTTGTGATTATTCTTTGGTAGCTATGAAAATATTAGATAATTTGTAAATTATTAATAAATGTATTTTCTCAAAATTTTCTTATTTCATATTAAGAAAACATTTTAAAATTTTTTAATAATAATTTCTTTTTTATTTTTTATTTTTTCTATCTCATTTATCATGTCACGTAAATAGAGATGAACAATTTTCCTTAATACTTCATTTTCTTTTTGTTTTTTCTAGCATTTTTTTTATAACCCTACCCTGTATAGTTTATATTCAAAAATTTATTACAATGAAATAAACTAAATAATTCATCATTTTTTTTAATATTATTGACTATTAATGAGATATTTTTAATAAAAAATTTAATTATGTTTAATCATAAATCTATATATCATTTATTTATTATTTATATTAAATTATGTTATTTAAGATGAAAAATATAGTAATAAAAGTTATGAATTTATGATAAGTGTAATGATTCATTTTTTATTAAAATTAAAATTCGTTTAAAATAAAGTCTTTATTGTGTAAAATAAAATTATAATTATAAATAAAAACTTTAGGCTTGATTTGGATATAATCAAGGTAGAAAGTAATATATAAAAACTAGTAACTTTTATACAAACAAATATGAATTTACCTTATATTTTTTTTAAATTAATTTTCAAAAAATTTAAAATTAATGTATTTTTTAACAGTTTATAAAAACCATTACCTTTGTAACATAAACCTGTATGAATTCTTATATTTTATTATTTTATATTTTTAAAAACAAATGAAGTGTTTCCAAATAGCCACTTATTTAATGAATTATTATGTCTTTCTAATTAAAAATTTGAAGTTAAAATGGACTATTAGATGAGAGTTTGATAGTAATTCTTTACTTAGGGGAAGTTACCCATAAAATTTGTAAAGATGTATACCAACCATTGAAATAAATAATGGTTAAAAAATGGTTGTTACATTTCAATAATCTTAGATTAATGAAGAGAATAATTGGTTTTTCATGGAAGAGGGTTGATGGAAATTTTCCTAGGAAATATTCCAACATTTTGAAATGGTATGATTATAATTAAGGGTGGTAATTCATGTTGGTGGGTGTAGGGGCCTTCCTTCACGTGTCATACCACTACTGGGCCACGTGATGTTCCTATCAGCGATATCTGGGCAGCCATCATAGTATCAGGGAGGTCCCTGTCCGGACCATATAGACCTGCAATCAGTGATATTAAGCCCTCTCAAATAAGATGTATGCTCCGAATAGTTTTCCTGTCTCCCTACTACATGTAATTATGAGTTTTTGACACAAGGAACATTAGATGAGACCCTCCCCGATTCACACGCCTGTGTCAGAAGACTATAGCACACTGCCCCATACCTCTAGCAGGTCGAGGTGATGGGCCAATCATCATGACTCATCATCTGGTAGCCCCTGCCAACTGCCTAAATTGCGATGATTACCTTGCCATCAATGGTACTGCCATCATGATTGCAAAAGTCAAGAGGCCAACTCAGCATAACAATAACTCCTTGTTAGGCACTATAAAACCCTCCTAAAATGAGAACTCGAGTATGCAAGACTGAAGGATCACTCCTCCATTCTCTCTCTCAAAGGGTTAACACCCATTTCAATATGAGACAATTGTGTTTTGGACCTAGTTGGATACAAAAATTAAGCTTTAGTCCATATAAGTTCACTATTTAAGTCCAAAACCTAGAGGAAGTGTGAAAATTGAGAAGAAGGATATGAATTTTTTATCTTTCCAAAAATAACATTTATTGACTATGAAAAAAAGAGAGTAGAAAAAAATTAATTTAAATTTTATTCATTTTGCAAACCTCAATAAAATTTAATATAATTTAGTGATTTGGAAAAAAATACACAATTTTCCAAAAAAATAAAAATAAATTATTATTATTTAAAAATCAAACATCTTGGAAAATATATATTTTTAAAATTGTGTATATAAAAAATAATTGAAATTATGTCAAATTTATTTTTTTAAATGATATATTTTTATAATATATTTTTTTTAAAAAATAGTTTTCTAAAAATAATAAATTTTCAAAATAATTATTAAAAAAATTAAGATAAAAAAGTTTCTCAAACATTATGATAGAAAATAGTTTTGAAGGGTATATTGGTCTTTTCATATTTTATATTTTTCTCATCAATTATGCAACTTTTATGAGCCAAATCTTAATTTTTGGACCCAACTGGATCCAAAAGACAATTATCCCTTTCAACATCTAACTTGGGCTTCGAAGAGTGTGCCCAGACAACCTGTCCGGACATCTTTGTGTAGAAAAGAAGAAAACCCAATCTCTAGCAGTTGGGATGGAGCTTTTGTTGTCACAACCAAGGGAAGAATCCAACCTCAGTTGACTCGGTATCAACATTGGTGTTGTCTGTGGGAACTCAACAAAGATGTCAACACTTTCTAGAAATCGATCGTCGGCCATGGGTAGCGAAGACTACTTCAACTGGTGCGAGAGTATGGAAAGATGTGATCGATGCCAAAGGTATGCTCCCATAGGCGCATAGGCGGACGCACTTTGGCGCATCGTGCTCACTCACAAGGATATTATTGGCCTACCATGAGACAAGACGTCGAGAATTATGTCAAAAGATGTGATCGATGCCAAAGGTATCCTCCCATTCCTCGCATGCCCTCTGAAGCCCTCAATCCGGTCACAAGCCCTTGGCCATTTGCGCAACGGGGAATGGACATAGTTAGCCCCCTGCCCGTTGCTGCCGCTCATAAAAAGTTCCTGTTTGTAGTCACCGACTACTTCAGCAAATGGGTAGAGGCAGAAGCTTATGCCAACATCAAAGACAAATACGTTTCCATGTTTGTTTGGAAGAACATTATCTGTTGGTTCGGAATCCTGCAAGCGATTATAGCTAATAACATACCACAATTCGATAGCATTGCCTTTAGAACCTTTTGTTTAGAGCTAAAAATAAAAAATTCCTACTCCACTCTTCGTTACCCTCAAAGCAATGAACAAGCAGAGGCAACGAACAAAACCCTACTCTTTATGCTGAAGAAAAGGCTCGAAAAAGCCAAAGGAAAGTGGGTGGATGAACTACTCGGAGTCCTATTGGCCTATCGAATGACACCTAAACGACCAACAAGGACTACTCCCTTTGCTCTTGCCTATGAAATGGATGTAGTTATCCTAATGGAGATAGGCATACCCACAACTTGGATGGCCGTTCAGGGCCAGAGAGATGAAAAACAAAACTTGAAAGACATTTGGACTGGGTGGACGAGGTAAGAGGAAATGTGGCCATTTGGATGACATTGTACCAATAGAGAGCCATTGCTCATTACAACAAAAAGGCTCGGTCACGCACATTCAGAGTTGGGACCCTAGTCCTCAGAAGGGTCTTTGAAAACGTAGCGGAAAGATGAGCTAGGAAGCTCCATGAAAATTGGGAAGGGCCTTATGTGGTAACTAAGGCTAGGGACTCAAGGGCGTACCACCTGCAAACGCTGGACAAAGTACCCCTACTCCATCCATGGAATGTATCTAACTTAAATCAATACTATCAGTAAGCTATTTCAAGTAAAGAAAAACATGCGCCAAAATCAAGCAAGAAAAACAATAAGTGCTCATTCAGCAAATCAATTGTTTATTTACAAAAGCCATGCTTGACCCAAAATGACAAAAGAAAAGACACATGCATCACCGCCCTACAACAGAATTGGTAGCAGGATCAGCAGTAGGAGGAACTCCATTTCCCAGAATAGAAGTGCCAGCCGTATCATCCTCATCATCACAAAGACAGTTGGGGATGTCTTGGGTGATACCGTTCTTCTTCATGTAACATCGATAGCCGAAGAAGAACATCTCATCCACTTACTTTTAATATTTAACCTCCAACTCCTTCTTCTGAGTGGCGAACCCTACTCGAAGTTCCTCCATTTTCTTCTTCAAATGTTCAATCTCCTTATCAGCCTTCTTGCCATTGGCTGCAGTAACCTCCATCTCTCATCTCAGCCAGTCGACTTTAGCTTGATTCGTCTCCTTTTCCTACTCGGACTTCCTCAGCGATTCAGCTCCATCTGAGGCAACTTTCTAGGTGTCAATTAGGTCACTTTCCACCCGTTCCAACTTGGTATGGAACTCTTTGCTACTGCCCATGTGCTGGGTAATGAACGTCTTCATCGTTTTAGTGACTTTTAACCGTTAAAAAAGAATGGCATGTTGCCGCATCATGTTGCGAATAACAACTACTCCTTGAAACATGATTGAGATAAGTGTTAAGGTAAGCAACTAAGGAAACCCAGGCTAAAAAGAGAGCAAGATTTGCCACTTCAACCGTTTTTTGAGCAGTGTAACCTTGCATTAGTTGGATACAAGAGACGATAGATTCTGGGGTGTTAAATGGAAGCCAGGTTGAGACAAAAACAGGGGGATCCCCCTCCAAATTCACTGAAATCCACTTTGTAAGCGGAAAGAAGTTTGACATTTTGGTTGAAGGGGGCTTGGCCTCAATAAAACAGGGGATCTGCTTCAGCATTTCTACCATCTCCTCCTAGCCGGGAGCGCGAGGAGCCGAAGTTTCCTTTTCTTCCAAGTCGTCGTCGATAGGGGCCAGATCAGTGAAGGTCTCATCTTGAATCGGGCAGGTATTCTTCCTGGGAGGAGACTTTGTAGCCGACGCATTTCTAGAATCTGCAGTATCAGTCAGGGGCATCGGAACCGAGCGAGTATCTTGGGTAGGCGCATCTTAAGGAGCCTCCATACAGGGTTTCTTAGCAGAAGGAGTGGCAACTGCGATAGATTCAGAGAGGCGTTTGCGTTGCCTCTCCTTAAAACCTGTTTTCAAGTTAGTTGCCATATCTTTCTCTCCATCTGGCTCATGGATAATGCGAGGCACCATAGGTTGAAGCTTTATATCCGGCTCAACTCTCGAATGGTCCAAGTCAGCCTCCGAATCCAGAACAGTGTTGGTCACCGATGCAGAAGAAACTGAGGCAGACGAAGACGAGGATATTAGAGCGAGTGCCTTCTTAACAGCTTTAGTGGAAAACTTCTTTTTAGCCGGGGGGCGAGTGATGGAAGTAGTGGTCGGGTGGTTTCTTTCCCTCTTGTCTTTTCTTCTCCCTCTGCTCTAGGTAATTCTGACATGCCTTAGCGTTCACCTCACATACCTTTTCGTAGAAAGGAAGATCCTTCAGCACATAATGCTCCTCGGGCACCAAAGCCTTGGGAAGCGGTCAAGGAATGATTGGGAGAATGTATAGTTGAGGCTCTCGAACAACTGCTAGCAAATTCCGATTGGACAAGAGTGTCTGGTGGTTCCGTTTGTCTGAAGTAACTACGAACAACTTGTTGAGGCGATCAAATAAGGCCTTCTCTACCCACTCAACTAGTTGACCCTTTCTTTCCTTGCCGACATCATACCAAACAAGAAGTATTAGCACCAGGATTACATCATACAAGCCACAAAGAGAAAGTAAAGAAGCATATAGAGCCGATCCTACCCGGAATTTTCAGAGAGAAACAAGGGCAAAAATCTCGATCCGGATGCTCAACCAAACTAGCCCATAGGCCCCAAACAAGGATGTGCCCCTTAGCATTGCCCTTATTAGAGTCCGAAAGCCCAGTCACCAATTGAAGGGAAAGGATATGACCGAACAAGCTAAAGATACCTTTCCTGCTCATTTTAATGGTATAAACAAAAAAGACCTCGAGCAGGGAGGGATCCAGGTGAAAAAGCATGTCTAGAATGTTGCATCCCATTAGCATCCTAACGACATTTGGATGAATAAGGGTGGGAGGAATTTTGGTGTAGTGGAGAAACTATTTGAAAAGTGAAGGAAGAAAGAAACAAAACCCTGCGTTGCATTGCTCCTTACTAAAAATATATGGCGCTTGGAAATCCTTTTTCAGTAGATGTGGGATCACCGTCCACCAAGTGGATGGAGATACCATTCAGAATATGGAAATGCTCCCGAAACTCCCATTCAATAAGAAGCTCAGTAGGTCTTTTCGAGTTGGTGCGATCAATGCCTGTACCTATCCGATCACATTTTTTACCCTTGTCAGCTGCACTGCTAGAGGTGATATCTCCTTTCGCTGACATGATGGAACAATGGGCTAAGTAGGACATGCACAACACAACGCCGAATGTTAGAAAACGACTATCCGACCTTACCACCAAAAGGCAATGCAGCAAGTGGGTATGGCAGATTTAGAACCCGCACAAAGGCAAGACACCTAGATCTCACTTGCCAAGAAGTCTCGATTACGAACTTTCCCGCCACGACACCATAATAACCAAAGGTCAAAGGGCCCAAAATATACCCTTCGAAGTCCCAACAGACAAAAAACATGGAAAAACCCTAGCTTTACCAGCCCCATCATTGACGAGGACTACTTCCCCAAAAAAAGGCCAAAACCACACACTATGAGCTTTGCAACATACATGTCACATCCAAGAAAGGACCAAACACCCAAAACTACTCTCAACAACAACAACAAATGAACCAATCAAAGAAACAAAAAAGGGTAAATGGGGGCAAAAGGAAAGAAAGCGGGTTTACCAGAAAGATGTCCACCAACGAACGACAAAGCTCACCTACGCAAAAACTATAGGAGATGAAGAAGCCGCTGACAAGAACGAACAGAGATGCGGTAGGGGAACGACAACCAGTGTAGTCGCAGTAAGAAGAGTACAGAATTGGAAAGGAGAAAGAAAAGGGTCGGGAGCAGAAATGTCCAAAAAGGTGCCCCCATAAGTCTATAGAGTCCTATTTATAGGGACAAAAGCCCTAGGGATCCTAAAAGGCAAGACGCTTGGGAACCCCTCTAAGTAGCGCGCCGCTTGACAACAACCTCGACGAAAGGGACACATTAATACCCCCAAGCGACACGTGTCCCAGGATTTTTAGGATAATTTGAAAATGAACTTTAACCTACCACTTCTATCATGACAAAGTGCATGCATTAAATGGGGTATTGTAAGGGCCTTCCTCCACGTGTCATACCACTACTGGGCCACATGGCACTCCTATCAACGATATCTGGGCGACCATCATAGTATCAGAAAGGTCCTTATCCTAACCATACTGTAGACCCTCAATTTTGTCCCTCGACACTAACATTTATCCTTTGGGTGTCACTTGCACCCATTGTTCTCATATGACACCACTAGGGCCCCTTTTGGGCTTAGTCGGTGTCTGAGCCTCGTGTGGGCTTGTCTGTGGTCCATTGTGGTGCGTATGTGGTTCATTTTGGAGAGTCATTGTGGCCATTTTCCTAGTCGTTCACATCACCCTATAGGAATGAAGTGGGGTCATCCCGATGTTTTAGCTTAGTTGGAGTTTATAGGGGCATGTTGAGGTTCGGAGCACTCGGGCTTGTTTTGATCATAGCTCTCTCATTCAAAATTGGAATTCACACCATTTTTTTTCATGGATTCCTCACTCTTCTAGGAACATTCTGTCAAATTTTCAAAATTTTTTGCAACCGGTTTGACCGGTTGACATCCGGTTCAGCCGGTTCATTGAGTCAGCCGGTGTAGAACACTGATTTTTGGTAATTATTTTGATCATATCTCCCTTTTTCGAACTCGGAATTGCATACCATTTTTTTATGGATTCCTCACTCTTCCAGGAACATTCTGTCAAATTTTCAAATTTTTTTGCAACTTGTTTGACCGGTTGGCATCCGGTTTAGCCGGTTCATCGAGTCAGCTGGTATAAAACACTGATTTTGGTAATTTTGGGACCCAAATCCTACATGGCTCAGGCCCATAAGCTTCAGATCGGTTTTGGGAAATGTTGTGGGCCCATTTTGGGCCTTGGTTTGGGTTCCTTGCAGCCCACCACGAATCCATATGGATTCTTGGTGGTGAAGCAAGCTGAAAACTGAAGGGAGTGAGTTGGCCTCGTAAGTGCAAGAGAAATAATGGGGGATGTGTTTTCCATGCTGATGGAGGGGATTTTGATGCTGAAGGGGAAGGAACCCAGGAGGCTCAAATGCTGAGAGGGGTATGAGTATAAAAGGTGAGAAGATAGGAGGGCAAGAGGGAAGAGGGCACTTTGGAGAGGGGATATTTTGCTGGTGAGAAAAACAGAAGGTCAGGGCACCTTCTGAGTTAAGAGCGTGGGAGAAAGCTTCAGCACTGTGGTTATTTTGAAGAGGAAAGCTACATCATCTCAGTTTTTGGAGGTCATCATCGACATACACGGATCATATCTGGTGGAGATTCTGAGGTAAGTAGGCTGAATTTTTTTTTACCTACAGTTTATCTTCATCTTCTTCATATGCGTTTTCTCCTTCCGCATCATCTTTTATTTCCTTTGATATGAAGATTGTATTGCTTGGGTGTGGGTAATAAAGGCCACACATGATTGTTGTTGATTGGTTATGAATGGTTTAGAAACTTTCTGACCAAATTTAGGATTTTTCATCAACCGGCTAAACCAGTTCAACCGGTTCAACCGATTCAGCGCCATAGCTGGCTGCCTCTGTTAGCCATGAGGAACCCCTGACCTTTCTTTGTCTGGTTCTCACTCATTCGGGCTCGAAATTGAGAACCGTTTCTTTTGTTTGTTTCCTTATTCAGTTAGAAACTTTCTAGCCAAATTTGGGATTTTTTATCAACCGTCTGAACCAGTTAGGAACCGGTTCAACCGGTTCAGCGCCATAGCTGACTGCCTCTGTCAGCCATGAGGAACGTCTGACCTTTCTTTGTCTGGTTCTCACTCATCCGGGCTCGGAATTGAGAACCGTTTCTTTTATTTGTTTCTTTATTCAGTTAAAAACTTTTTGGCCAAATTTGGGATTTTTTATCAACCGTCTGAACCGATTGGGAACCAGTTCAGCCGGTTCAACGCCATAGCTGGCTGCCTTTGTCAGCCATGAGGAACCTTTGACCTTTCTTTGTCCGGTTCTCACTCATCCGGGCTCGGAATTGAGAACCGTTTCTTTTGTTTGTTTCCTTATTCAGTTAGAAAATTTTTGGCCAAATTTGGGATTTTTTATCAACCGTTTGAACTAGTTGGGAACCGGTTCAGCCGGTTCATCACCATAGCTGGCTGCCTCTGTCAGCCATGAAGAACCCCTGACCTTTCTTTGTCTGGGTCTCACTCATGCGGGCTCGGAATTGAGAACCGTTTCTTTTTTTTTGTTCCCTTATTCAGTTAGAAACTTTTTGGCCAAATTTAGGATTTTTTATCAACCGTCTGAACCAGTTGGGAACCGGTTCAACCGGTTCAGCACCATAGCTGGCTGCCTCTGTCAGCCATGAAGAACCCCTGAACTTTCTTTGTCTGGGTCTCACTCATCCGAGCTCGGAATTGAGAACCGTTTCTTTTGTTTGTTTCCTTATTCAGTTAGAAACTTTATGACCAAATTTGGGATTTTTTATCAACCGTCTGAACTGGTTGGGAACCTGTTCAACCGGTTTAGCACCACAGCTGGCTGCCTCTGTCAGCCATGAAGAACCCCTAACCTTTCTTTGTCTGGGTCTCACTCATCCGGGCTCGGAATTGAGAACCATTTCTTTTTTTTGTTTCCTTATTTAGTTAGAAAATTTTTGGCTAAATTTGGGATGTTTTATCAACCGTCTAGACCGGTTGGGAACCGGTTCAGCACCATAGCTGGTTGTCTCTATCAGCTATGAGGAACCCTTGACCTTTCTTTGTCTGGTTCTCACTCATCCGAGCTCGGAATTGAGAACCGTTTCTTTTGTTTGTTTGCTTATTCAGTTAGAGACTTTCTGGCCAAATTTGGGATTTTTTATCAACCGTCTGAACCAGTTGGGAACCGGTTCAACCAGTTCAGCACCATAGCTGGCTGCCTCTATCAGCCATGAGGAACACCTGTCATTTCTTTGTCTGGTTCTCATTCGTCCGGGCTCGGAATTGAGTGTCGTTACTTTTGTTTGAATCCTTACTCATTTAGGAGTTTTCTAAAAAAAATTTGGGAATTCTTCTCAATAGGTTGTACCAGTTGAGAACTAGTTCAACCTGTTCTGCTGGAGGACTTTAGGTAGCCCTCGATTTTGGCATTTTTCGAGCCCGTATCCATTGGGGCTCAAACCCATTTGCTATAGGGCACTTGTGAGCCATCTTGAAGGTTTAAGTCAGTGTTTGATTTCAGTTAGTATGGGCAATTCTGAAGTTATGGATGGTGTGGTCTAGATAAGTCTAGTTCGATTTGTATGACATTTGAGGAGTCCCTTACCTCATTTCAACCAGCTATCTTCCTTTTTGGCACAAGCTTTGATGCTTGATTTTGAATACATGTTGTGTGGTTGACTCACCATTTGCTGTAGCACATGGCTAGGGACCACAGGTATGCATCATTGGTTTTGATTGTTGAATCATATGCATGCGTGGTGTTTAATCCTAAATGTTTGTTATGTGTTTATCTGTGTTTGGCTGACCTTTTATGCAGCACTTGGCTGGGGACCATAGGTACGCACCCATTGTTTTGGTTGGTTGAATTCATATGCATGCCAAATACCAATTACGATTGTGTGATTCATGACATCTATTTAGCCTAGGGTATCATTTTTGACCCATATGCTCCCACATACCCAATTTATTAGTAGAGATTGAGTTTCGGGCCTAGAGGGGTGCTACCTTGCATGAGGTACCTTCCCAATGGGTAACCTGATCCCCGGACCCAAAATCTAGTTTTCGCAGACCGCTTTTTCCATACTAGGGTCATTAAGGGTTTTTTTTTCTTACTTAATTTTTCCCATTTTAAAAATAAAAATAAAAATTAAGTGGTGGCTCCATACAACACCGTTCCTCACCGGGGGAGGATTTTTCAAAACTGGAAAACACAACTTTTTTTTTCTTTCTTTTCTTTTAAAAGCGAGTCGCGCTGGTCCGGTGGATCGGGTGAGGGTCCACACATACAGACCTGAAACCAGCGGTATTAAGCCCCCTCAAATTAGTTGTATGCTCCGGATAGTTTTTCTGTTTCCCTACTACATGTAATTATGAGTTTCTAACACAAGGAACATCAGATGAGACCCTCCCCGATTCACACGCCTGTGTTAAAAGACTACTGCACACTGCCCCATACCTCTAGCAAGTTGAGATGATGGGCCAACCATCATGACTCACCATCTTGCAACCCTTGCCAGCCACCTAAATTGTGATGATTACCCTACCATCCATAGTACTGCCATCATGACTACAAAAGTCAAGATGCCAACTTAGCATGACAATAACTCCTTCTTAGGCACTATAAAACCCCCTGAAATGAGAACTCAGGTATGCAAGACTAAATGATCACTCCTCTATTCTCTCTCTCAAAGGGTTAACACCCATTTCAATATCTAACTTAGGCTTCGAAGAGTGTGCCTGGAAAACCTGTTCAGACATCTTTGTGCAAGAAAGAAGAAAGCCCAATCTCTAGTAGCTAAGTTAGAGCTTTTGCTGTCACAACCAAGGGAAGAATCCAACCTCAGTTGACTCGGTATCAACAGTGGGTCATGTTCATGTTGTATCAAAATCTAAGTATACTACTACATAGCTCAATCCAAACCCGATACAAATAATAATCGTGTCAAAAACATAAAATCTAATATTGTCTAATCATTAAACAGTTAACACGTTTTATAACTCATTTAACCCATTTAATAATTAGATTTTTCTATTTAATAATTAGGTTGAGTTAGGTATTATATATGTCTATATGATTAATATCTCAATCAAATGTGTTTATGATTCAATTGATCTATTTATTTAAAAATAAATTTAAATTGAATCAAATATTAGTTAAATAGTTTAAAAATATAATTAAATTAATGACGATATTATTAGATGAGTCAATTTGGATTAGATTTGTATTATGCAGGTTGATCTAAAATTACTTTTTTATTAAACAAGTTATGCAAGTTGATACGAATTTAATTTAAATTTGTTTATATTCAACCCATACCCACAAAAAGCATGTTGGTTTTGTGTTGTGATGACAAAAGGTAGCAAACTTTGCCACCCCTACTTGTCAACATGAAAAATTGCTCAAAATGTTAGAGGTAGGTGAAATAATATTTATTGTGGATAAGCTATAAGCTTCCATTGAAACTCTTATTTATGAGGGGGAATGAAGGGATCATGAATAAAGAGAAGTGGGAAAGAAAGGATTGTGACGGAAAAAATCAAATTAAGTAGAAAAATACCCATTCACGACCTTTAGGGTACTTGTAGGAGATGATTGGCAGAAAAATATCCATTATTTATAAGGTTTACATTTTGGTAGTGTCTCTTAAATCAAAAGCAAAAATTGATAAAATTGTATTCCTCCATAAATCTCATCACCGCATGTTAGTTAATTCTTAATGCCCCTACTGTTTTCACCTTGTTGTCAATCCCAATACTTGGCTTATTTAATAGGGTAGCAACTAGCAAGGACCTCCTTTCACAATCATGCGGGTATGTCTTGTGAAAGTGGAGTAGCTCAATTTGTAACTAAATAGCTTACCATGCTTTACTAGCTACAAAACATTATTATATAAAAAAAATCAAACATTGTGGGTAAGTTAATGCTCCCAATCATCCCGCTCGTATTTCATACTGGCAATGACAGTCAATGCTATTGAAAAATAAACTAATATTTACTCTTTCAATAAATCAAATATTAATATAATATAATATATATATATATATATATATATATATATATATATATATATATATATATATATATATTCCAATAAGTATAAAAATATCATTTTTTATTACATATAATAATATCCTATCACATCATATCTTAGTCAGCTAAATACAACAGGATGAGAAGCCATGCTGCCTCTTCTCTGCCTCATATACGTTATCTAGTTCTTCCACTAGAATCCAAAGTAGAATCAGTAAAAGCACACAATGAAACAAGTGTCGGTTCTTCCTTGAAAAAAGCAATGAATATAACACCAATTAAGAGGTCATTCAAGAACTGTTTTCTTAAAAGAGTGAAGAAATTTTCCAGGACGATTAAACAAGCCTAAATTTTCTGATTTGTTGGAGGCAGAGCTAATACTTTAATCTAATAAAATGCAATGAGATTCATGAAATTTCATGGAAATTAACTTAATCAATCCTTGTTGAAAAGTCTCAAGTCAATCCAACACTAATGTAATCAAAGAATGAAATGCCGTGGAAAAGGATCCCATTTGATTTTGATGGATTCCTAGGAAATGCATGGGTTATTTCCTCAGCTTCCTTGTTGAAATTTATGGCGTCCTTGTTGAAAAGTCGAACTCAATGATAGCAATGTAGAAGAGGGAACCGTAAAGGAAGTTCAGAAGGGTAATGGGAAATCATTTAATAACATTGAATTTTAAAGTAATGGAATAATTTCTTTTCATTTCCTTTTTCTCTTTCCCATATCTTAAAAGGATATGAGCAACAAGCAAAGCTTAAGTCTATTAAAAAGGTAAATGTATACATAGGACAAATGCCTTATTCTATGAAGTCATGAACAAGTTATGATTTAATTAAAACATGAAATAGATATTTCCACATCCTGCCTAGAAACTTGTTACCCCATAAAAATTATAGGCCCCACAAGTTGATTAAGGTGATGATTGAAATTACTAAAAATATTTTTTGGAAAAATAAATTTTGTCATGATTTGATGGTTATCTTATATTCTACTTAAGATCAACCTAGATGAAATTATATTAAGTAATGAGCCTATGATCCTTCACTGAAACCTTTGACCTGTTAAGGCAATACTTAAAGCAAAATCTAAACCCAAAGCTACAAATCGAAATTAGATTTTGGATAGTCTTATATTAATTAACTAAAGACATCATTTTCCATATTGGAAAATGCAAGAGATACCAAGTAGGTTACACTAGAAATGTAAAAGCAAATTCCGCAAAGATAGAATATCAATTGAAACTTAGAAGAAAAAAGAATTGTTTAAAAATCACTTAATCTAAATTATTTTAATTAATCTCTAAAGGTGGGCACATAGAGAAAGATATACAAATACAAATAAAAAAGGGTCTCTCAAGGCTCCAAGTTGTAGTCCCTTACCTAAAAAATGATACAAGCATGAGTTGCTTTCCTCATTCGCCCAATGGGGATCAATAGGCCAAACTAGTCAAGTTTGAGAGGTTGAGTGGCAATTATCACTATAAAAAAGAGACGATAACATTATTCATATCCCAATGACTAAGAAATTCATTGATTGATACCTAATACTTCATGGAGAAAGTTGTCTAGATAAGATAGATACCGTTAAACTAGCTTGGAGGTTCAAAAATTCATAAAAATTAGTTACATTATATACTAATGCCTAATATAAGCCTTTTTTTTTTTTCATTATCATTTTTTTACTCTTGAAATTTCAGACTTGATCTTAATTCATCTTTGTGTTCACTCATGAGATCAAATTTAGTTGTGCTAGGTTTCTTGAGAAAGACTTTTGTAGGAGCTTGAAGTGAAATTCCACCTCCGATCCCCATTGGTTCAATCAATTAGTAACAACAAAATATAACCAATTTCACAATGTAACCAATATGGAGCAATTTAACCTTTTGAAATGATTTATCAAGAAATAATTGATAACTTATATTGTTTATTTGCTTACAATCCACCCTTTCGGTTAAATTCTAGTATGTCCTAGGAGCTTGTTGGACGTATCAAACAACAACATGACAGGTTAAATTACATTAAGCAATATACCTTCAATTCCCTTATAAAAAGTTATTTTATAAGAGAATTGAAGGTTAAATTCTAGTCTGTCCTAGGAGCTTGTTGGACGTATCAAACAACAACATGACAGGTTAAATTACATTAAGCAATAAACCTTCAATTCCCTTATAAAAAGTTATTTAGGAGATGGAACAAGAGAGATCCCTACACACCTAGCAGCAGCTAGCAAAGATAAATTGAAGAAGATGAAGATGGTCCTTAGTTTTATGTTAGTTGTTACTCCAGACACATAAGGGCAGGAAAAGAATTTGGTGTATACAGAAGTCCAAGACCTATAAGCACACAAACCTAGCTATAAAGAGTTTGAAGTGGTTGATTTCCAGTATGTGAATGCTAAAGTTGATCTTCAATATTCATGAAATTGAACAAAAAATGAAGCACATACTAGTTCTTGTGGGCTAATTAGTAGTAATTGATGAAAGCATGCATCATCCGGGTCATAGGGGCTTTTTTAATATGCTCTTTATGACAGATCATATCTGGGTATGATAATTGTATATTTTTCTTTGAACGCCTGGTTTTGTAGCAAGTAAAATAATCAAGACATGTGCCTTTAATAGCTTTTCCTCAGAGTTCAAAAGGTTCTTAACTACAAGAGCTAAGGTGATGCAAGGAAAAAATATCGATCACTAGAGATCCATATCTTTTCAAAACTAATGTAATTTGAACTGAATATAAACTATTGTACAAACATTCATCTGATAACAATAGTGAACAAACAGAAGATGTTACATTGATGAACAATTACATTATGATCACTATCTAGATCATACAAGCATGATAGTAAAAAGAATAACTTTTCATCCTATTCTGAGATAATTTTCAACTCTTGTTGAAGAGATTTTTTGCGCCTTCTGATGTTTCCTCCTGTTGAACCTATAGAGGCAAAAGGATTGGGAGGTATTGTTAAATTTTCTCCTTCTCTTTCCAACATTTGAACCACAACTTTCATGGAAGGACGATCAATTGGATACCATTGTATGCACCAAAGTCCCACAATTGTTAGTTTCTTTGCTATTTTAATGTCTCCTTCTTCCTCAATTCGAATATGCACATCTTCCCCTTGATCTAACTGATTATAAACCCATTCAGGAAAGTATACTTGGTTAGTCTCCATTGTAACATCAATATTCTTCCTTCCTCCTACCATTTCAAGTAATAGCATTCCAAAACTATAAACATCTGACTTATAAGACGCATTCCCAAAGTTTCTAGATAATACTTCTGGTGCAATGTACCCCATGGTCCCTCTTGCTATGGTCATTGAAACTGCACTTTGATCCTTGGAACACAATTTCGCCAAACCAAAGTCGGATATCTTAGGATTAAAGTTTTCGTCAAGCAAAATATTATGAGGTTTGATATCAAAATGGAGAATCCTTTGATCACAACCTTGATGAAGATACTCAATTCCTTTGGCTATGCCTATAGCAATGTCTTGAAGTTTCTCCCAACCAAGTGAATAGG
>JAAKHE010001050.1:26812-38248 GCA_011039315.1 Vitis labrusca
CTGGTTCCAGTGGTCTCCTTCTTCAGTAAGGCTTTTGGAGTACCTTAATCATCTTTCATTTTTACTTTTTCTAAATTTGACTTTCATTACCATTACTTCTTAATAATAATCATAAGATTTAATCCACTCGTATTTTTCTGATTATGTATTTCTCACTTCGAATTTTCTATCTTCTCTTGTCAACAGCCCGTGCATTTTTTCGAAGCCCCTTTACGATCCAAGGTAGCACTTACTAGTTCCAACAATTGATTTTGTTGTAAATATGATACAAGTTTTGTTTAGAGCTTTTATTTCAAGTGAAAGATTGTTTTACAATTGGCATTCTGTGCAAAATTAAATGTGAACTAAAAAATTACGCAGTATATACTAAGGATAAGCAAATTTTGATGCAGGTCTTAAAAATTATCTTGACCAAAATCTTGGTTCATATGACTCCAGGACTGTTGTAATTGGTAAGGCTGTGCTAGTTCCTTCTATTACCTTCCATGTTTTACAATCAAACTTTTTGTTAATAACACCCCCTTTTATGTCTGTCTTATTTCTAATTGAATTCATGTTTCTCTTATCAGGAGCCTGGTTTCTTCAAAAGACTGGTAAGATTTCCAAGTTCCAATTTTCATTTTCTTGTAGAATTAACATGATGAGGTTTTTGTTTAAAATACTTAGAATTCTCGAATTCTGGATTGTACGCTATGTTTGGTTGTGCCATGCTGGATTTGAATTGAAATTGCAGTTCTTTGAAATTCAGAATTTTACTTTTGCCATGGCTCTGTTTTTTGTGAATTTGGATGTTTTCCATTGAAAATAATTAAATCCAGTAGGATGAGATATGAAGAAGCCAAAACAGTGAAATTTGAACTAAGGCATCTAACCCCATGGGTTAAATTTTGTGCAACCAAATGGACATAATTTTTTCTCATTCAAGCAAATTGTATTTGTAGGATTTGATAACTCAGTGCATGGATGATCATAAATCTTTTCCTAAAATATTTTGTGTTTTTCATGTTGATCTATTAGTCATAATAATCATTGGAGGGCGCACTATGATTGGGATATCTTGCCTGCTTGGTTATTTGATCTACAAGTTTCGAAGAAGACACTTATCTGCAGATGATAATATTGAAGAATTTCTGCGAACTCATCAAAATCTCCAGCCCATCAGGTACTCATATTCACATTTAAAGAAGATGACCAACAATTTTAAGAACAAGTTAGGCCAAGGAGGTTTTGCCTCCGTATACAAAGGAAAACTTCGAAGTGGTCATATTGTAGCAGTAAAAATGTTAACTATGTCAAAAGCTAAGGAACAAGATTTCATCAATGAAGTTGCTACAATCGGAAGGATTCACCATGTTAATGTGGTACGACTTGTTGGATTTTGTGTAGAAAGATCAAAATGGGCTCTTATATATGATTTCATGCCAAACGGGTCTCTTGATAAATTCATCTTTTTTGATGGAGAAAAGAGTGCTCCTTTGAGTTGGGATAGATTATATAAGATTGCACTTGGAGTAGGACGTGGAATTGAATATTTACATCAAGGGTGTGACATGCAAATTCTACATTTTGACATCAAGCCCCACAATATTCTTTTGGATGAAAACTTTACTCCAAAAGTTTCAGATTTTGGACTTGCTAAATTATATTCAACAGATGAAAGTGTTGTATCCCTCACTGCAGCCCGAGGAACATTAGGATATATTGCTCCGGAGTTGTTTTATAAAAACATTGGAGGAGTATCATATAAAGCTGATGTTTATAGTTTTGGAATGTTATTGATGGAAATAGTAGGAAAGCGGAGGCACGTGAGTGTTCATGAAGAGAATCTCAGTGAAATATTCTTCCCATCATGGATTCATGACAAAATCAAACAGGGAGAAGATATTGAAATTGGTGAGGCCAAAGAAGATGATATGAAATATATGAAAAAGATGGTCATCGTTGCATTATGGTGTGTGCAAATGAAGCCCACAGACCGGCCTTCCATGAGCAAAGCACTGGAGATGCTGGAAGGTGAGGTTGAACTCTTGCAAATGCCTCCTAAGCCTACTCTTTATTCTCATGAAATGTCAGCTGAAGACCGGGAGAACAGTCCAATTGGTGTACCATTTTCCTCATGCAATGGTAATATTACAATTAGCCTAGATGGAAGGTAACTTACACAGTATCTACTTGTAGACTCTCTCTCTCTCCCTCCCCCCCTCTCTCTATATATGTATAAGCTAGGCAGTATGGGGCCTTGTTCCCTTTCTTTTCGGATCCTAAGGTATATACCCAAAGTCTGAATAAAATATGGAAACTAACATTGAATTTTTTCTTATGATAGAATTCATTGTAATTCCTTATTATTTATTTATTATACATATATAGTCATCTCTTGTGTGCATTACGACGATTGCAAAATGAATTGCGAAGTTGTAATGTTCAGTCTTTAGTATGTGGAGGCAGGAAACAGAGGCTTGGTGGTGGAGCTAAAGGCAGAGAAATACTGTTTGCATCATTCATAAGGAGAACCAAAGAGGAATTCTTCATGGGATTGAGAGAACTCAGATCCTATCCATTTGGTTGTTTAGATGACTTAGAAAAAAGAAAAGAAATCAGAACATTGAATTCTAAACTTCCATTAATAAGATCCCCAAACCTCTCTCACAGAGCCTACCTAATAGAACACTTGGCTTGATTGAATTGAACTTGACTCAAACTTTATTTTTCCCACCAGCATTTCCCATGTTCTTTCTTCATCCAAATCGAGGAAAATGTAATATTTCTCCATAATTTTAAAAGCAGATTAACATCTTAAAGATGAGGCTTTTTCAAGTTATCCCCTTAACATGATTAAAGTATAGTAGTTGGACCCTCACGGAATCTCATACATAGTTTTAATATATATCCACACTTTACTTGTAGCTAAACTTTTTATATCCTAATTTTTTGAGGTTGCTATAATCCCACTACTCATCTTCCTGTTCTTACTTTTTGAGGCACCATCCCTCCGTTTAATGTTCACACTAAAACTTGTTTTAAATATGGTTTTCATTTACTTCATTGCTTCAACCTGCTGTACAATAGGGGTTGGTTGGTGTACGAGCCATCATTTAAAATTGTAAACTAATAAAGTTTGGTTGTAAGATCAACTATTTCAGTTATAATAAGATATAAAGGTATCTCATTTTACTTCTAATCAAATTATTTTTTTTTCATTGTAGCAACTAGGAGATCATGTTTTTGGATACAGCAAATCTAAAAGGTACTTCACTCTACTAAAGTCCCACTACATTAAAGAAAGATGGTTAAAAAAGATTCTGCATGATAAATTTCAAAATTAGAGAAGAATCTTGATTTATGTCATATATTGCATGGTAATAAGGGTAATCACATTTTAGGTTTCCTTTTAGCACTAAACATACTAGCTTCTCCACACTTTAATTGTATGCTACCTTGAATATGCTTAGTTTTCACATATTTTCTATTTATTCATTGATGTTTATAGTTATTCTTATAAATAATAATGATCTTGGAAACTTTTTGGAACTTTTGGGAGGCAAGAATGAAGTATGAGTAGAGCCGAAGGATCAAATTTGCTTAGAGATCAATGACACGATCTTATTTTAGTCAATCGAAAGTGATTAGGCTAGTTGAAGTTGCTCGATATGATGAATATACATTTAAATTCTATATTCTTTAAATATCAATCTCATCATTTTTTATAAGATTTGGAGACCATTTACTTATGCAAAATAATTAAAAAAAATAGAAAATATTGGTGAAAATAGGAAATGTGTTGAAGGAGGTGAGGAGTTTTCTAGAAAAACGTGCCATGATAGCACCATTTTCTCCATCACTACCTTCATTTTTTGTTGGAACTTCGAAAATGTGAGACTTTTTTTTCTTTTTTTTCTTTTCTTAGCTCACTATTGGATTTCGTACCTTATTTTTTATACCTTCATGTGGCATACCACTTAGAGGAACATAAGAGCACCTATGTAAAGGAATTTTCCCATTGATGAAAGGGGGACTTGAGAGGGCCCATGATAGGAAGCTCTTCTTCAACTTCCAACTTTGGGATTGCTGCTACAACTTCAATCATAAAAATATTTTCCAGCTTTTAAGAGTTTTTTTAATGTATTAAACACCATTATCTTGATTGTGTTTGCATTTTGCTACATTTACTCTCTAATTTTGTACAACTTTGAAGCTTAATCTTAAATTTCAATAATTATTGTTTCTTGTTTTGTTTTTGTTTTTTAGTTTAAGTTTTTTGAGTGGTTTTTTCCCAAGGAGAAAAGGGTCCTTATATGATTGATACCATAAATTGCATGGCAATGAGGACAAAAATCATATCTCAAGGTTCATTTATGCATTAAATGCACCCCCAAACTAGTCAATTGTATGCTACCTTGTGTATGCTTGGTTTTCTTACATTTTCATTAGTCATTGATGTTTACAACTATTTTCATAAAATAGTTATGATCTTGAAAACCTCTTGGGACATCCAAAATGCAAGAGTAGGATATGAGTGGAGTTGAAGGACCAAAGTGACATAAAAATCAATGGTGTAGTCTTATTTTAACCAATCTAAAGTTTGAGGACAATTGAGGGGTTTAAAGATGTCCAAAAGAGTTCAATTAAATCTTGTTAAATTGTAGACTTTTATAATATCAATATCATTATTATATAGAAGATTCGGAAATTGTATACCTATGTGGACGAAAAATTGGTGAAAAATAGACAAAATGTTGATAGAGCTTAGGGGCATTGTAGGAAAAATGGCATCAAGATGGCGCCACCTTATAGCCTGATGCAATTTTTCCCCATGATGCCACCATTTTGAGGTGAAGAAGTCCACCTATTTGAAAAAATGGCGCCAAGATACGCAACCTCATAACTTGATTGCATTTTCTCCAAAAATACCAATATTTTGTTCTAGAACACCAAGAAAGTGTGGGACCACATTCTTAGACTTTTTCCCAACCACCAATGGATCTTTTACCTCATTTTTTATGCCTCCACGTGGTATACTACTTCGGGCAACATTAGAACACCTATTTAAAGGGATTTTGTAGTTGGAGGAGGCCCCTTCGTGGGGAGCTCTTCTTCAACCTCTAACCTTGGGACTTGTTACTTCTTCAATATTTGTAATGTTTTGCCCCTTTTAGTTGTTTGTAATCTCTCAACTTATTTCCTTTGATCACACTTAGATGCACTTTTAAGCTTTAGTTTACCGCAATATTGAAATTGCATCTTGGGTTTTAATGATGATTTCTTTATGCTATGTTTTTATTCTTCATTTTCATGTCTTTTGAGAAGCAGCTTAGGCGGATGAGAATTGAGCCCTTAAGACCTTTGTTGTCTGATGAAATAATCCTTTACTATTAGGTAATTAATTATTTATTCAGCTTGTAAGTTAGATCTCTCTACTTTTAATTAGAAAACCATGTCTTAATGCTTGGCAATTGAAGTTTAGGTGCCACTTTGAGGGTATATAAAGAACTTAAAGGTGAGATACATTTCAACTTGAGACAGTCATTATTGAGCCCTTAATTCTATGATTTAGCAAGTAAATAGGTAGTGGAGACTTCAAAAATATCATAGCTGGTTTATTTTTAATTAGAACACCATGCCTTAATACTTGGAAATTAGAGTTTAGGGTTTTTTTAGTAGTATCTAAATTGCTTAATGATTGAGAGTTATTTTGCTTTGAAATGACCATTATGAGCCCTTAATTCTATGTTTTTGCACTGACCGTTAGTATTTCGCACAGGCTTGCGAAATGGACTTTTGAGTTGCGAACTGAGTTCGCAACCTCTTTTAAATTTCGCAAGGTTTTCGCAAAGCAAAGCTGGGTTGCGAAATTTTTCGTAGGCTTTGCGAAATTTTCGGAAGGTGAAGTCGAGTTTGTGAATTTTTCCCAACCCTTGCGAAATGGCATTTGGGATTTTCACAACCCTACGACATTTCCGGAAGGTAAAATTTGGTTTGTGAATTTTTCACAGGGTGAAATTGGGTTTGCGAATTTTTCGCATGTCCTACAAATTGCTTTACTTTTATGACTTTCCCATCCTCCAAACAATTTTTAAAGCTTTTTCCCATCTATTTTGAAATCCACCTATAATTGATCATCAAAAATTTAAATTAGTTCACAACAAAATAAATTAAAACAAGAAATCACAATTAAAACAAGTATTAAATCAATAAAACTTTAAATTAAAATTAAAACAAAAAATATGGACTTAGTGTCTTCCGATAGACTAAGTCCATCTAACCACTTGTCTTTTTAAGCTTGATGTGGCTCAAGGAGGATGATTTCCTCCTTGTCTCGAGAAAATGGCTCCATGAATGGCTTGAGACGTTGTCCATTGACTTTGAAACTCCCGATGCTGTTGGAATTGAGTAGTTCCACTACTCCATTTGAATACACTTATTGGATAGTAAACAGACCTATCCATCTTGACTTCAACTTTCCCGGGAAAGTGATTACTACCCAAAAAGTGCTATTTTACACCTTTAATTCATTATGTTTTAAGCACTTTTGTGTAGTAGTTCTCCATCTTTATTCCAATTGGCATGTTAAGGACCTAGCAATGACTTCTAATCATATTTGTGTCTAGTTTTAGTGTTTTGACAGCTTTTTGGATCATTAAGACAAGCCAAGTAAAGGAGAGAAGCAAAGAGGAAAAACAAGCAAAGTGAAGAAAACAGAGGACAGCAGCTGCAGTATTCCTTCACACTTTTGGAGCACTTTCTGAAGTCCATTTTATACATGCTATATACCATTTCAAAGCTCAGGAAGTCAAGAATCCAACGCTTCAAACCGTGTACGATTTGGAGCTGAAATGAGGAAGATATGGCCTTCGGAAGACAACTGCATCAAGCCATGGGAACACCATTTCGCAAGGAGATTTTCTTCATGGTGCGAAATTTGGCCATTTCGCACCATGAAGACCCACCTTGCGAAATTTGGACCTTCATCTTTCCCCTTTCGAAAATGCCTTTGAAATCCTCTGTTTCTCCACGCACGCACCACCGACTTCCCAGATATTTTTAGCTTGATATTTTCTCGTGTAAATTCCTTTTGTAACCTTGTATTCAGCCGACATAAGGCTTTATCTTGTAATTTTGCTATATATAGAGGTGCACAACACCTCCACAATGATATTGGGGGATCGATCCTCTGTACATTAACTTAGAAATATATAAAGCTCTGTTTTTCTCTCTTCTCCTGTTCTTCCCCATTTCTATTTTCTTAGTAGTCAAACAGCCTCTGAGGGCTTTTCCTCAAAGGATGATTGGCTAAAACTTTTAGTTTCTCAAAGTATGGATGTTATGTGATGGATTGGATGCAATCCCATGGAAATTTCTCGCACCTGGAAGGTAAGGTAGTCGTTTTTCATTAATGGTTCATTAATGCAAAGTTTGGTTTTTATTTCCTTTGGACAACTTCCAATGACCAATACTTGATAAGCTTTTGGATTTCTATCCATTAGTTATCTCCTACGAGCTATTGGAAGGTGAGGTTTTCAATTCCAAGTTTTGCATTAATCCGTTAGAACCAATTTCAATGGCCATTGAAAGGTGAGTTTATCACCTGGAATGACTTTGAGTTGCCAATATTTGGTAAGCTTTTGTCTTTAGACCATTAGTTATCTCTTACGAGCCATTCAAAGGAAGTCTAAGGTGAATAACCATTGATGAAATTCACTACCATCTGTTTTGCCATTTTAAAGGATTAAAACTTGATTTGCTAAATCCATACCGGTTCGGGAAGCAAGCATCACCATAGTTGAAACCCCAACGCGAGGAGCCTATCCTGAGATTTCCAATTTGCATAAGAGCCAGAGCATAGCTATCCTATCTTTGAGAAACTTGTTTTTACACCCTTTCATTTTAGTCTTTAATGTTAGCTTAGATTAGTTTAAATCTTTCTAAAACATTTACATCTTTTAAAGCTAACATCCATAAGAAAATCACCTATTTTCCTAATTTGAATATCACTAGTGTTTGCGAAAACCCTTCCCAGTGAACGATCCTAGAACCACTATGCTATAGTAGCTTGGCTACTTTAGTAATAGTATTCAAGGTATAAATTTTGTTGATACACCTTTAAAGCTAAGCTACCATGAGTCGCATCAGAAAATGTGAAGCTTAGAGTCATATAGCAAGACTCTTTATCCCTTCTGAAATTCTTTGCGGGAGACTAACTCATCATGCCACCTTTTCAATCTTTGTTTTGCAATGTTTGAATTGTTGTAGGCGTCATTTCTCAGTTCCTCCATCTCATTAAGGTCTGGAAACCTCTTCATGCCAGCTCTGCTCAAATCCATGTTGAGCTTCTTGATTTCCCACCAAGCTTTGTATTCCACTTCAACGGGGAGATGACATGCTTTGCCATAGACTAGGCGATAAGGAGACATTCCAAGAATAGTCTTGAAGCTTAACAGACCAATCTCTTTTGCTCGTATTCACCACCTTCATCAGTATGTTTTTTATCTCCTGATTTGCTAACTCAACTTGCCCAGAAGTCTGAGAGTGGTAAGGTGTAGCTACCTTATGCTTCACCCCGTACTTGGCTAAGAGAGTCTTGAATGGCTTGTTACAAAAATGAGTACCCCCATCACTGATTATGGCCTTGGGTACTCCAAATCTAGAGAAGATGTTCTCTTTGAGAAATTTGAGAACAACTCTGTGATCATTGGTTTTGCACGGGATCGCTTCAACCCATTTAGAAACATAATCTACTCCCACCAAGATGTAGGAGTAGCCAAAGCACATAGGAAAAGGTCCCATGAAGTCAATGTCCCATACCTAAAAAATATCAACTATTAAAATGGGGTTTAAAGGCATTATGTTCTTACGTGTTAACTTCCCAAGCCTCTAGCATTTGTCACAGCTCCTGCACATGGTGTGGGCTAGTTCCATTAACTGTTACTGGAAAAGCTATTAATGAAGAAGATGTGAGTCTCTTTGTTCCTTTAATCATTTGGAATTGTGCTAAAATGTATTTTGATTTATCATTTTCAATATGCCTTAAGAAGCACTCTAAAGTAGCCCAAAATTTCATAGATGTATTTTATTGAGGCGGATGATGGAAGTGATGATGATCAGAATGGGAAGAAGCTGTTTGATAATGAGGATACTGCACAAGAGATAATGTCTGTTTTAAGTTGTTGGTTTTTGCTATCATCACCAACTGAATGACTTATTTGAATGGATAATTTAGTTACCTTAGTGTGTATTAGAAGAAAAATTAGGCAGTTCAACAAATCAGTTGTACCCATGGACTAAGACTTAATTATGCTAAGTTTGTATGTTTTTTGTTGTGTCAATATGAGGGCCCTTCATATGCTTGTCAGATGCATTTTAGGACCCATGTTCATGTTTATCAGTGGGTAATTTTCTTTTGTTGCGCTATGACTAGTACTTAGATCTATACGCCTTACTATCATCTCATTTATATAGGCTACCATTGCTTAAAGATTCTCAAAGATCCTCATGTCATTCTTATCATTTGTGAATCCTATTTTTTTTTTCCACACTCAACCTATAAGGGGAATTCACTTCTTCTCTAACGTAGAAATCCACTAGCCTGCTCCTCAAGACAGGGGAGAACCACAGATTCCCCACTCAAGAGCCATGCATTGGGTAAACTATTGTCTTGAACTTGGGACTTCCTTTGTCCCTGAGCAGGAGTATTGAGTTGCCTCTGTGGTTCATAAGAGGAATTCATACTTCAAGAATCAAGATTGTGTCTTTATTTACTTCAGAAAATCTTCTATGCGTCAATAAATTGTGTAAATGTAGGAAATTCTAAAGAGGCCATTTTTGTGCTCTTGATAGCACTACTTAGATATCATTTATGAAGGTCATTGCCAATCACATTTTTCTTGCATGTATACCTCAAGTACGTTGATTGTACAAATTTTTCTAAACATTTAAATCTTTTAAATGAAAAACGACTCTGTCTAAGGTTAGGTTGTATCGAGCAATGAGAGATAATTGAGTAAGAAATCTCATGACCCAATAATTCTACACTATTTGAGTTGCTCCTTGTGAATTCCAAGGTTAGCCAATCAAGTTGCAAATCGGTTGGCTAAGTGCCTCTATGCTAGACATTTTTATTAGGAATTTCATATTATCCTATAGCTAAGTGCCTCTTAGTGCATTATTCATGTATCTCTTTTTGGTCTTTTTAAAAGATAGTTAACCCTTGTTATTTGTTGAATGAGTTAGTAATGAATCTTTTCATTTTGTATCAAAAAATACAAATTAGTCGTGAGGTTATGAAAATATTGCTTGGCTCTATAGTTTATGGACAATTAGTCATGAGGTTATGAGGGAAGAAAAAAATAGACTATAAAGCCAACAGATGCTTTCTCCTATAATGGCAACCTACATGAAAAATGACTCTGTCTAAGGAAAACAAAATAAGAAATAAAAACCCTAAGTGTGACTCCTAAAGGAAAAATAGGTCTGTGAAAAACCAAAGTCGGGTCCGGAGGTTAGGTTACTTATCGAGAAGGTAGGTAAAAAAAAAAAAAAACCATAGCACCCCTCTAAGCCCCTTAAAAATGGATCTCTATTAAATAAGGTGAAGCAAGCGTGTCAATTAACTAGGAGATCAATGGATACGAAAATGATCATGGATCAAAAGCAAGTCATAATAACGAATAAATAAACAAAGGGAGAGTGAGAGCGTACTTTGGCAGTAGGTAATAAAGCGCTATCATGAAACTAGGTTAGGGCAAGTATAAAATTATCAAATGCATATCAAATAGTAAGATAAAGATCAAGCAATATTCATTAAGCATAACAATTGACAATCAAAAGAGAAAACTCATATGTAGAGCCCCCCACCAAAACCCAATTGATTTTGCATGGATTAATCCCACAAATTCCATTGTTTTGGAATTATGAAAATCATATTCATGCTTATTTAAAATCAAGAGAAACAAAAAATTATTTGAAAATCAAAGAAAATTTGTGAAAGTGTTTACCTGAAGGGAAAGGTAGCAAGTTTATTTAAAAACATGATTTTTAGTGACTTAAAACCCTAATGAATGATGAAAAATGGTAGAATTACAAAAATATTTAAAAATTGGAATGAAATTAAAATTATTTAAAAAATTGAAATTTGAAAATTGTAGTTTTGGAAATTAAATTTAAGAATTGGAGTTTTGAAAATTAAATTTGAAAGAAATTGAAATTTTGAAAATTATTTGAGAGTTTGGAGTTTTAAGAATTAAATTTAAGAGTTGGAGTTTTGAAAATTATTTGAGAATTGGAGTTTCGAAAATTAAATTTGAAAGAAATTAGAATTTTGAAAATTATTTGAGAGTTTGGAATTTTAAAAATTATATTTAAGAATTGGAGTTTTGAAAATTAATTTTGAAAGAAATCAAAGTTTTGAAAATTATTTGAGAATTGGAGTTTCGAAAATTA
>JAAKHE010001050.1:48882-63920 GCA_011039315.1 Vitis labrusca
TATTCAATTAAGATAATATACAAACTTAAATTGAAAAGTACAATACTATCTTCGTAAGAGGTGGTCACTAATTCTTCATCATCTTCTTCTTTTTTGCTATATTTCTTGAATACCTAGTAGGATAGACACACATTAATAGAAAAGCAAGAAACAAGTATCAAAATACCAATTTTAAATTATAAGTTACTTTCAATTGCAAGAATACATCAAACATATATACAATTTGTAGATACCATATCTCTAGCATTAATCTTCAAGCACCGCCCTCTAGAAAGACCCTAAAATTGCCAATACCTCTATCTCAAACCTATGATAGAAAAAACAAACGATGTTAAGAAAATGAAAAGCTCAAATTGAGAAATTAAATATCTAACTACAATCAAATATTTTTAAGATTGCTCAATAACCTATCTATAATATATGATGCGTTAGAAACAAAACAAAAATGCAAACATTAACCTTCAACAATCATATCAAAAACCTTTTCTTCAAATGTGAATACCACATCGAATGGCCCATCGGCAACATTATCTTGCTAGCGTTGAGGTGTGGTTTTGATTGATGAATTCCTGTTAAGCATTGGTAGGATGCCATTATGCTTGTAGATGTGTTGTCATTAAGGTTTCATTTTGCTTTAAGGTTCCAAGCAAATCAAATAATCATCAGCAAGAATTTAAAAAAAAAAATAGTATTGATTTCTATACAAGAATTAAGAGCTTCCTTTAGTTTCTGGTTTGTCCTAGTCTCCAATATGAACATTAACAACAAACCTCAATACAACCATATTTTGTCAACCAAAGGGGTTTAAGGTTCTATTCAGGAACTTTACACAAATTTCAATATAAAACAAATACTCAAATGCTTTGTTCGGTCAGCAAGAACAAATGCTAAATTTTGAGTTTTAGATTCATAGCCTAACAGAATGATTTGTTTTAGGTTTCACATCACTTTCAATTAAGCTTAACACAATTATCTAGTCTAATTGCAAGTTTTCAATTTCCCCCTTTGGTGGAGACCAAAAAAGAAAACCAAAAGAAACCATTCGAAACAATTTTTCCCTCATCTTCTTGACTATCAAACAGAGGACAAGGCAAATTTACATCGTCCACAACCTTTAACATGGTCCACATTAGGTAGTCTTTCACAAAAATGCAAAAATTAACCAAACAAAAAAACAAACAAAGCAATGCATCAAACATCAAGAAAACTTCTCGTTTGGATAGTGAGAAAATGTAAGCAAATAATTTTAAAAAAAAAATATCATAGTCATGATCCAAATATCTTTCAACCGCCTTTAAAGAACCACCACACAACCCATTTGGTTAAAATAAATAAATAAATAAATAATTCTTTTTATTTCCCTCGCTAATGTTTTTTTCTTGGGAAACAAATGGGAAAAACCTAGAAATGGAAGAAAGATGATACAGCTTGGGGTCTTTACGGTAGAGATCATTGAACATGTACCAACAATTGAGATGAAACCAACAAACTATAGCATCAAATTGGAACCAAATGCCTCAATACCTGCAAAAAATGAAATTGAATGAGTTCAGCAATCAACGTAAGCATGATCAAGTAGTAAAATGTTACATCTAACATCAATGCAGCCCCCACAAAATTCATGTTACGACACTCTTAATATTGATTCCAATGCTCTCCAAGATGTAATTTAATAATCATATCAATAGATTCAGATCAACTATTGGTGCTCGTGTTTGGTTCCTTGAAAATACGGGAAAAGATAAGAATAAGTTTTGAATCCAAGATTTCTCATCATTTGGGACTTCAAAAAGCAATTATTTCCACTCAACTACACCTGATTAACTATTTGATTCTACTAAGGTGGGTTTTTTTTTTTTCCATTTTTTTCAAAATTAAGACAGTGTAAAACTTGTGATTCAAAATTTTCTTTTCTTTTCTTTTCCTCTATTTTTTCCACTATCCATGAAAAAGTAACATCAGAAAATTCTGTATTCCTTGTTGTAATAACTTTAACAAATTCTGAAACAGAGAAATATCACCCAAAAATCTAAACTTTCATGTGATTATATTAAAAAATGTTAAACAAAAACAAAATCGAAAAGCCTAATAGCTTCAGTAGCAGATAAAGTATAACACCAGAAGGAATGAACAACATATTTGCAAAAAGAAGATAGATTATAAGAGACAACCGTGAAACTTAAAACCCATTCAGATTAAAGAAAAACACAAACTGATAATCCGATCCAAAAAATGAAAAAAAAAAAAACGCAGACACCATTGAGAGATTAAACCAAAAACCCAACCCAATTCGTCACTGCAACAAAGTCAAAGCACAAGAAACCAAAACCCCAATTGGGATTGAACTGATCAGACACCCAAATGATCACAGACATCAAAAACCCAGAAAATCTACCTGAAAAAAATGGGTTAAAATTGAAGCTTGTGTCCTCAAAAAAAGACGAGAGAGAGAAAGAAATAAATAAATAACAAGAACATGAGTCTTTCCTTACCTATAATTCTCAAAGATGGAAAAAAAAAAAAGTCCAGGGAGCTTGACGTACGCCCTCGTCCTGTAGGATGATACGTCAAATCCTTACTTCTTGAGGAGGGAGTAAGCCTTCATGCTTCGGTTCTGGGTTGACGAACACACCATGGCATACCCGAACACACCATGGCATACTGAAACACACCATGGTGAAGATGGGAAAGTGAGAGAAAGAGAAAAACAACGTCGATCGGTAGCGTCATCGCCGGTGACGACTGATAGTTGCGATATTGTTGAGATGGGTGATGCGCATGTGTATGGAGAGAGAACGGGGAAAGAAAAAAGAGGAAGAAAAGAAGAAAAAAAAATGGAGAGTGGCGATGGTAGAGAACTGGAACAGAAAAATGTGATCTCTTAGGGTTCTTTGAAATGAATGGTAGATATGAGATTAGAAAATAAATGGTCCAGATTTCACCAACATTAATCTTATCACACCAAAATTTAAATTCTTTTTCTATGAGTCAACTTTATGAGAATCAATATATGGAATATATTTATAACTTTTATAATGTCAATTTACCATAATTAATTTTCTTCTTTCCTAATGTCTAAATTTGTATGAGTTAACTTAAAAAATAAAATTTTGAAACTTGATATTATGCTGAACAATTAATAAAATAAAATTTCAAATATCTTAATTTTCAAGCTTACACAAATTTAGTAATTATTTTTAAATCAAATACAAGTTAATTACTAATTTAAAAATAATGAAAAATAGTTTATGAAAAAAAGATTATATTAATACAAACTAAAAAAAAATCATTAACATCAATGAATAAAAAAATAGTTTATTAGTATTGATTTTATTTATATCCGGTTATAAAAAAAAACATAATGTAGCAAATTTTATTTCACTAAAATTAGTGAATAAAAAATTATTTATAAAAATTTATTTCAGTGCTATTGATATAGACTAAAAAATTATTTAATCAATTTGATAAAAAAAAATGAAAATTGATATTAACATTACTAAAAAAAATTATTAAATAAACATTGACTTCCTTAATCAAAATTTATTGTTGTCACTTAAATTTATAATATTTAGTAAGTAAATTAGATATACACATATCAAATAAATTATTATCATTATTGTTTTTATTTAAGGACCTTGAATACATTGACTTATAAATTATCTATCAAGATTCTATTATATAAGTCATAAAAGAATTCAACAAATTTTATTTATTTCATTATTGGTTTAAACAAGGTGTATTTGTCATAGTTATTCATTTAAATAGGCAATATTGACACATATCACCTTAAGTCAAGATAATATATGTCAACAATGACCTTTTTTCTTGTAGTGACCTTATAGCCTAGTGCCATTTTCCCGTTGTACCGCCATTTTGAGTAGAAATGTTTTCTCTACTAGAAAAAATGTCTCTAGGATTTACTTGTAATGGTTTAATATAATATAGAAATTGAATCTTCAGTTTTACTAATGATTTTATTTTGTTCTGTTTTTGTTCTTCATTTTGATTTCATCTTCATATATTTTGAGTACTAAATTAGATCTGTCAAATAGGAACTTAATTGTCAGGCAAAATCGTATGACTTAATTATATAGCTTTAATACCTCGTTATACATGGGAACTTCTTAACTTTGTGGGCCATCACTCATAAAAAAATTGTTCAGGAGATGAAACCTTGAGAGATACCCCATCATTGGCAGAAATGAAAATGATATCCTACAAGATATCAATCCCATGGTTCTATATTAGCACTACTCCTGGATTCATATAAGATTTAGGGGACTTTGTTGCATTTACTGCTCAAGGGTTCATGGAGATATGCATACATGGAAATATTTTTGGTTATTCATCTTTTGCCAACACACTTTTATCCATACTTGTATTAAGGTACCTCTGTGAACAATATATCTGTGAACAATATATCAAAGACGTCTCCTATCCACAAGCCAAGTCAAGAACCGAAATTTTTTGCCCAGTCATAAATTTTGTTGGGAATTGTCCCAAATTCCTAATTAGTAAAAATTCATTTTTGTAAAGAATATTGTATAAAATATTTCATAAGTTAATATATTATTGTAATATTAGATTTCTTCATAGAATAAGGAAAGTTGTTAGAAATATTTTATAAATATTCTAAGTCATGAGGGAAAAAGTTATGATATGGAGATGAAATTGTAAAGATTATATGAGCTAGATAGATATGTGAGGAAGAATGAGAGGTACTCGGTGGAGAGAGAGGACTCGTGATAGGGTAAGTATGAAGAGTGAGGAAATATGAAATGTTTCGAAAACCCAATAATTGTACCTGGTTACATCTTCTATAATGTTTTCTATTATTTATTGAAATAATTATCTCTCATTCGTGGACATAGACATGATTAGTCGAATCATATTAAAACCTCATATATCATTTGTGTTTATTTTATCTTTCTGTTCTTGATTAATGATGTTTGCATCAAAGCTTCCATTTACGTAACAAACTTTTAAAGGCATTGTACAATCTAAGTTGGCTTTCAATACTTGCAGCACCATGAATTCCCATGATGCTAATCAGAATCAGCCGATGTTTCTCTTTTCATATGGAGGAGAGAGGGAAACAAGTAGATGAGATTATACATTCATACTAGTAAAGACTGACTGCTGGTTGAGTTGCGGGACTACTAAAGGAATAGTGATTTTTATATGGAGGAGAGAGAGAGAGAGAGAGAGAGATAAGATCAAACTAGAATGAGTGGCCGGTAGTTGAGTTGGGGGACCACGAAAGGACTCGTGAAATGGGAATAGGTTCATGCACCTTTGAATACAATGAAAAAGAAGCTTGTTTATTTGTAGCCAATGAAGAAATTCATTATTGGGAAATTATTGAACGAATTTAACCACCATTCATATCAAATTATATGCGCCGATAAAATTGCATCCATTGGAAGTGATAAGATTCTACTAGTAATTAATTTTAAATAAAAAATACAGATATATTATTACCATATCAATCAAGTTATTAAGTTCCACTTTGATAAATTTTTTTTTTATCCCCTATCTCAATAAATTAATTAATTTTACTCACCTCCCCTCACTTTGGCTTAAATATAAACAATTATTATAAATTATAAATTTAAAATTTTATTTATTTATTAATTTCACTCATCTCTCATTTAACTCAAAGTAAAAAAGTATCTTTTGAAATTTTAAATGATGCCCAAACCTCGGGTGAGTAAATTTACCCATATTTGAGTATTTGATTTTTATTAAATATTCAGGATATTTATTTTTTATTAGTATTTCAATATTGTTGAGTGTTAAGTTGCTTGTTTTTATTCATATATAATTCTGTTAAGTGTTAAAACTATTTACTTTTATACATTAAAAATAAATAAAATTAATTAATACATTTCTTGTTAATCTAACTTAGAAACTAACAATTTAAAAAAGAAATAATCTAAATATCCTAAAACATCACAATTTGTTATCACAATAAAGATTTTATAATAACTAATTATGTAATTAGTTAAGAAATAAATAATTGGTAATCATTAGGATTTGTGATTATTCTTTGGTAGCTACGAAAATATTAGATAATTTGTAAATTATTAATAAATGTATTTTCTCAAATTTTCTTATTTCATATTAAGAAAACATTTTATTTTATTTTTAATAATAATTTCTTTTTTATTTTTTATTTTTTCTATCTCATTTATCATGTCATGCAAATAGAGATGAACAATTTTCCTTTATACTTCATTTTCTTTTTGTTTTTTCTAGCATTTTTTTTATAACCCTACCCTATATAGTTTATATTAAAAAATTTATTACAATGAAATAAACTAAATAATTCATCATTTTTTTAATATTATTGACTATTTATTGGATATTTTTACGAAAAAATTTAATTATGTTTAATCATAAATCTATATATCATTTATTTATTATTTATATTAAATTATGCTATTTAAGATGAAAAATATGGTAATAAAAGTTATGAATTTATGATAAGTATAATGATTCATTTTTTAAATTAACATTAAAATTCTTTTAAAATAAAGTCTTTATTGTGTAAAATAAAATTATAATTATAAATAAAAACTTTAGGCTTGACTTGGATATAATCAAGGTAGAAAGTAATATATAAAAACTAGTAACTTTTATACAAACAAATATGAATTTACCTTATATTTTTTTAAAATATTAATTTTCAAAAAATTTAAAATTAATATATTTTTTAACAGTTTATAAAAACCATTACCTTTGTAACATAAACCTGTATGAATTCTTATATTTTATTATTTTATGTTTTTAAAAACAAATGAAGTGTTTCCAAATAGCCACTTATTTAATGAATTATGTCTTTCTAATTAAAATTTTGAAGTTAAAATTGACTATTAGATGAGAGTCTGATAGTAATTCTTTACTTAGTCCCGTTACCCATAAATTTTTTAAAGATCTATACCAACCATTGAAATAAATAATGGTTAAAAAATGGTTGTTACATTTCAATCTTAGATTAATGAAGAGAATAATTGGTTTTTCATGAAAAGGGGTTGATGGAAAATTTCCTGGGAAATATTCCAATATTTTGAATTGGTATGATTATAATTAAGGATGGTAATTCGTGTTGGTGGGTCATATTCATGTCGTATCAAAATCTAAGTATTCTATTACATAGCTCAATCCAAACCCGATACAAATAATAATCGTGTCAAAAACATAAAATCTAATATTGTCTAATCATTAAACAATTAACACTTTTTGTAACCCGTTTAACCCATTTAATAATCAGGTTTTTTATTTAATAATTAGGTTGAGTTAGGTCTTGTATGTCTATTTAATTAATATATCAATCAAATATGTTTATGATTCAATTGATCTATTTATTTAAAAACAAATTTAAATTGAGTCAAATATGAGTTAAATAGTTTTAAAATATAATTAAATTAATAATGATATTATTAGATGAGTCAATTTGGATTAGATTTGTATTATGCAGGTTGATCTAAAAATTACTTTTTTATTAAACAAGTTATGCAAGTTGATACAAATTTAATTTAAATTTGTTTATATTTAACCAAAACTCGTAAAAAGCATGTTGGCTTCGTGTTGTAATGACGAAAGGTAGCAAACTTTGCCACCCCTACTTGTCAACATGAAAAATTGCTCAAAATGTTAGAGGTAGGTGAAATAATATTTATTGTGGATAAGCTATAAGCTTTAAGCTATAAGCTTTAAGCTTTCATTGAAACTATTATTTATGAGAGGGAATGAAGGCATCATGAATAAAGAGAAGTGGGAAACAAAGGATTGTGAAGGAAAAAATCAAATTAAGTAGAAAAATACCCATTCAAGATCTTTAGGGTACTTGTAGGAGATGATTGGTAGAAAAATATCCATTATTTATAAGGTTTATTGTAATGACCCGCTTTCAACCGTGTAGATATTGTCCGCTTTAGAAACAAAAGAGTCTTCACAGCTTTAAAACGCCTACTTGGTTAAGAGGAGCCTCTACATATATAGTGCTAAGAACTTTCTCGATCCCCTATCCGATGTGGGACATCACAAACACCCTCCCATGGGACATTTAGGATCGAGAAAGTTCTTGATACTATATATGTATAGGTTCCTTTTAATCAAGTAGACGCATTTTAAAGCCGTGAAGACCCCTTTGGGTCCAAAGCGGACAATATCTACACAATTGAGAGTGGGTCGTTACAAATGGTATTAGAGTCAATCCCCGACCTCGGTGTGGGGGTTTTTTTTTGCCCTGTAAAGGGTGTTTGTCTGTTTGACCTCGCAATCCCATGGGACACAACGAGGACGTTGTGTCTGCATGGGGGAGGGGAGGTGGGGTGTTTGTGATGTCCCACATTGGATAGGGGAGAAAGTACATGACACTATATATGTAGAGACTCCTTTTAACTAAGTAGACGTGTTTTAAATCCGTGAGGACCCCTTTGGGTCCAAAGCGAACAATATCTACACGATTGAGAGCTGGTTGTTACAAATGGTATCAGAGCTGATCCCCGACCCCGGTGTGGAGGTTTGTTTGACCCCATAAAGGGTGTTTGTCTGTTTGACCCCGCAATCCCATAGGACACAACGAGAACGTTGTGTTTGCATGGGAGGGTGTTTGTGATATTCCACATCGGATAAGGGAGAAAGTTCCTGACACTATATATGTAGAGACTCCTCTTAGCCAAATAGACGCGTTTTAAAGTCATGAAGACCCATTTGGGTCCAAAATGAACAATATCTACACGGTTGAGAGCAGGTCGTTACATTTACATTTTGGTAGTGTCTCTTAAATCAAAAGCAAAAATTGATAAAATTGTATTCCTCCATAAATCTCATCACCACATGTTGGTTAATTCTTAATGCCCATGCTGTTTTCACCTAGTTGTCAATCCCAATACTTAGCTTATTTAATAGGGTACCAACTAGCAAGGACCTCCTTTCACAACCATGCGGGTATGTCTTGTGAAAGTGGAGTAGCTCAATTTGTAACTAAATAGCTGACCATACTTTACTACCTACAAAACATTATTATATATATAAAAAATCAAACATTGCGGGTAAGTTAATGTTCCCAATCATCCCGCTCGTATTTCATACTGGCAATGACAGTCAATGCTATTGAAAAATAAACTAATATTTACTCCTTCAATAAATCAAATATTAATATAATATAATATATATATATATATATATCCAGTAAGTATAAAAATATCATTTTTCTATTACATATTATAATATCCTATCACATCATATCTTAGTCAGCTAAATACAACAGGATGAGAAGGCATGCTGTCTCTTCTCTGCCTCATATACGTTATCTAGTTCTTCCACTAGAATCCAAAGTGGAATCAGTAAAAGCACACAGTGAAACATGTGTCTGTTCTTCCTTGAAAAAAGCAATGAATATAACACCAATTAAGAGGTCATTCAAGAACTGTTTTCTTAAAAGAGTGAAGAAATTTTCCAGGACGATTGAAGAAGCGTAAATTTTCTGATTTGTTGGAGGCAGAGCTCATACTTTAATCTAATAAAATGCAATGAGATTCATGAAATTGCATGGAAATTAATTTAATGAATCCTTGTTGAAAAGTCTCAAGTCAATCCAACACTAATGTAATCAAAGAATGAAATGCCGTGGAAAAGGATCCCATTTGATTTTGATGGATTCTTAGGAAATGCATGGGTTATTTCCTCAGCTTCCTTGTTGAAATTTATGGCGTCCTTGTTGAAAAGTCGAACTCAATGATAGCAATGTAGAAGAGGGAACCGTGAAGGAAGTTCAGAAGGGTAATGGGGAATCATTTAATAACATTGAATTTTAAAGTAATGGAATAATTTCTTTTCGTTTTCTTTTTCTCTTTCACATATCTCTTCTATGACCAACAAGCAATATTCTATGAAGTCATGAACAAGTTATGATTTAATTAAAATATGAAATAGAATTTCCACATCCTGCAGAGAAACTTGTTACCCTATAAAAAGTGTAGCCCCCACAAGTTGATTACGGTGAGGATTGAAATTATTAGAAATATTTTTTGAAAAAATAAATTTTGTCATGATTTTATGGTTATCTTATATTCTACTTAAGATCAACCTAGATGAAGTTATATTAAATAATGAGCCTATGATCCTTCACTGAAACCTTTGACCTGTTAAGGCAATACTAAGGCAAAATCTAAACCCAAAGCTAAAAATCGAAACTAGATTTTGGATAGCCTTATATTAGTTAACTAAAGACATTATTTTCCATATTGGAAAATGCAAGAGATACTAAGTTAGGTTACACTAGAAATGTAAAAGCAAATTTCGCAAAAACAGAATATCAATTGAAACTTAGAAGAAAAAAAATTGTTTAAAAATTACTTAATCTAAATTATTATAATTACTCTCTAAAGGTGGGCACATAGAGAAATATATGCAATTACAAATAAAAAAAAAATGGTCTCTCATAGCTCCAAGTTGCAATCCCTTACCTAAAAAATGATACATGCATCAATTGCTTTCCTCATTAGCCCAATAGGCTAAACTAGTCAAGTTTGAGAGGTTGAGTGGCAATCATCACTATCGAAAAGAAAAGAGATGATAAGATTCATACCCCAATGACTAAGAAATTCATTGATTGATACCTAATATTTCATGGAAAAAGTTGTCTAGATAAGATAGATCCTATTAAATTAACTTGGAGGTTCAAAAATTCATAAAAATTAGTTATATTATATACTAATGCCTATATAAGCTTCTTTTTTTTCATTATCATTTTTTTACTCTTGAAATTTCAGACTTGATCGTAATTCATCTTTGTGTTCACTCTTGAGATCAAATTTAGTTGTGTCAAGTTTCTTAAGAAGGACTTTTGTAGTGGCTTGAAGTGAAATTCCATCTTCGATCCCCATTGGTTCAATCAATTAGTAACAACAAAATATAACCAATTTCACAATTTAACCAATTTGGAGCAATTTAACCTTTTGAAATAATTTATCAAGAAATAATTGATAACTTATATTGTTTATTTGCTTACAAACCACCCTTTCAGTTAAATTCTAGTATGTCCTACAAGCTTGTTGGACGTATCAAACAACAACATGACAGGTTAAATTACATTAAGCAATAAACCTTCAATTCCCTTATAAAAACTTATTTAGGAGATGGAACAAGAGAGATCCCTACACACCTAGCAGCAACTAGCAAAGATAAATTGAAGAAGATGAAGATGGTCCTTAGTTTTATGTTAGTATGTTACTCCTGACACATGAGGGCAGGAAAAGAATTTGGTGTATACAGAAGTCCAAGACCTATATGAAGGGAATTAAGCTGAATTCCCAACCTGTGAGAAACAAAAAAAAAAAACTATTGAGAAAACACATGCCAAAGAAAAACAATTACAAACAAAACAATATTTACGTGGTTTGGTCATTTACCTACATCCACGGAGTTGCAGGGATATCACTATTATCAGGGAAGAATACAGAGTACAACCTTCGACTACAATATTTTCTCTTAATATAAAACACGACAACAACACCACACTAAAAAAATCCTAATTACAACAGGCGGTTCCACAATGGGCTAAACGGGTCGGCCCAAGCCTTCGCTCCATGGACTAAGCCTCAGTAAATCTCCCATTAAAAAACTATGCAATATTATTCGGGTCGTCAAATCAGATCAAACAAAACTAGGCTCCACAAAGCCCAACACTATAAGCACACAAACTTAGCTATAAAGAGTTTGAAGTGGTTGATTTCCAGTATGTGAATGCTAAAGTTGATATTCAATATTCATGAAATTGAACAAAAAATGAAGCACATACTGGTTCCTGTGGGCCAATTAGTAGTAATTGATGAAAGCATGCATCATCCGGGTCATAGGGGCTTTTTTTAATATGCTCTTTATGACAAATCATATTTGAGTATGATAATTGTATATTTTTCTTTGAATGTCTGGTTTTGTAGCAAGTAAAATAATCAAGAACATGTGCCTTTAATAGCTTTTCCTTAGAGTTCAAAAGGTTTTTTACTACAAGAGCTAGGGTGATGCAAGGAAAAAATATCGATCACTAGTGATCCATATCTTTTCAAAACTAATGTAATTTGAACTGAATATAAACTATTGTACAAACATTCATCTGATAACAATAGTGAACAAATAGAAGATGTAACATTTATGAACAATTACATTATCATACAAGCATGATAGTAAAAAGAATAACTTTTCATTCTATTCTGAGATAATTGTCAACTCTTGTTGAAGAGATCTTTTGCGCCTTCTGATGTTTCCCCCTGTTGAACTTATAGAGGCAAAAGGATTTGGAGGTATTGTTAAATTGTCTCCTTCTCTTTCCAACATTTGAACCACAACTTTCATGGAAGGACGATCAACTGGATACCATTGAATGCACCAAAGTCCCACAATTGTTAGTTTCTTTGCTATTTTAATGTCTCCTTCTTCCTCAATTCGAATATGCACATCTTCTCCTTGATCTAACTGATTATAAACCCATTCAGGAAAGTATACTTGATTAGTCTCCACTGTAACATCAATATTCTTCCTTCCTCCTACCATTTCAAGTAATAGCATTCCAAAACTATAAACATCTGACTTATAAGATGCATTCCCAAAGTTTCTAGATAATACTTCTGGTGCAATGTACCCCATGGTCCCTCTTGCTACAGTCATTGAAACTGCACTTTGATCCTTGGAACACAATTTCGCCAAACCAAAGTCGGATATTTTAGGATTAAAGTTTTCATCGAGCAAAATATTATGAGGTTTGATATCAAAATGGAGAATCCTTTGATCACAACCTTGGTGAAGATACTCAATTCCTTTGGCTATGCCTATAGCAATGTCTTGAAGTTTCTCCCAACCAAGTGAATGGGTGTTAACGGATGTTGAAAATATGAACTTCTCCAAAGACTCATTTGGTAAGAACTCATAAATTAAAGCTCGTTTAACTCCATCAGCACAAAATCCAACCAAACGAACTACATTGACATGATGAATTCTACCTATCGTTCCCACTTCATTAATGAACTCTTCTCCATTTCCTTTGGAATCATTAAGGATCTTTATTGCGACAAGAACTTCATTAGAAAGCTTTCCTTTGTACACAGTTCCATAACCTCCTTGACCCAATTTATCCTTGAAGTGATTTGTAAGCTTCTTAATATCATTGTAGGAGTATCTTGAAGGTTTGAGAGCTTTGTAATCTTCCAAAAACTTTTCAATTCTCACAATATTCTCTCTTTTAGATTCATTTGATCTATACACACGATGAAGTATGATGATTACAAACACGAGAACAAAGAAACCAAGGATTACCCCTGTGTATGTGAAAAATGAAAATATCTTAAGTACATGTAGGAAGAATCAAATTAAGAATATTTTTTCTCTTCTAAGTTCTTAATTGAAAGCAAAGTATAGATGAATAGAAATTCACCTGCAATCAGTATTTTTTCTTTTACACCTGTGAAAAAAAATTAATAAAGTCATTAGCTTGTTAAACTTCTTAATTAAATTAACAAAGTCATGATCTATTACACTATGCCATGGAATGTCCCCTTGGGCTTGTTAGGATTTTTTGTTGCTATATAGTTAGAAAAATAATGTATTCCTCAAATCCTACGTCAAGAAAATAAGAATAAATATATAAGTTTGAGTCTCAATTCTTGCTTCATTATTTCCTCAATTATGATTAGACAGTATGCAACCATAAAATGGACTCGAAGGGTTTCTGCATTTTATATAAAACTTAAAACTATTTTCGGTTTTTTAAAAAGAAAACAAGTGTATGCAAACGGATCCTAAAATGCTATATTTTCTTTATCATTTTCTTAATGATTTCTATCAGAATTTGCATGTGTAACACAATGATCAATAGGAACATAACTCCTAAAATAAGTACTATTTCAGAGTAAAGCACAAAGGAAAAGAAGATTAGAGTTTAGAATAGTACCTTTTACTGGTATAGGAATGCATTCAGTTTCAGGTCTCTTGCTATTGCTATTGCTCTTTAGTCTGCAGTTCTTACCCGTTTTTTCGCAATTTCTACATATCGATTCAGACCAAGTGAAATAAAAATTATATTCCCCATTAAACATAGAATATGGGAGTGAAAGACTGTAGAGCTTGTGGCAAGAGGATAGGTCCAACTCATCGAGATACGAGTTTGAACTAACAGCATAAACTGGGTTTCCGTGGGGAAATCTGCAAGGGATGGACATAAATGGATATCTGTACTCTTTATTTGGGGAACAACTGAAGAAGGTGAAGTCGTGTATCGAGTAGACCCTCAGAGAGTTGGAAGAGTCAGGTATGAGCTGGAAGGGATAGGCAGATAAAGTGAGGTTTTGAAGCTGTCTTTGAAGGCAAAATTCTGGGTCATGGACGACAATCTCCCGAGATTTGTAGTTTATTTGATCCACTGAGAGCTTAACTGAATATGGCAGCTCCAGTATGGTCTGGTTCTTTTCTGTGCAAGATATCACAAACCCGGGATATCCACAGTGGTATGGCTGATCTTTTCGCCGGAACGGGAACTTAATGGCTGGACCGTGGGGACTGCAACTTGGTACCTTGCACTCATCTTGGTTAGCTCCAATTTGTGCAGATAATCTCAGGAATAAGAAAAATAAAGGAAGGACCATTTTCAAGCAACTGTTTATGATCATCTCTAAAATTTTTGCACTGCTTATCTGGCCTTTTGTATCAATTAGCTCTGTGACTTCAAATATAAGAGATGAAAAGGAGAAATGATACTGTGCTACTAGCTTGACTTGTTTTCACACAGTAAGCTTCCTTGATATTTCCTTATACCTCCAATTATTTGCTTATTTGACTTGGTCGTAGTTGGAGGCTTATGATGGTGATCCAGCTAATCAAATTTGACTGGGGAAAAATAAATCAGAAAACATGATTGCGAGTTAATAGAAAAATCAGACATTTAATATGGGTAGTTGATTAAGTCAACAATGAATAGAAAAATCAAGTGGCAAGAAAGTTGAACTATGAGCTGGCTTAGCTAATTGGGTTGTAATTTT